>JARFOD010005467.1:0-11643 GCA_031763545.1 Mopalia muscosa | reverse complement strand
ACGGACACAAATAAAGAACATCACAAACAAATCTGCTTCCCGTTTATACCCTTTAGCTCTGGGAACACCAGGGCAACAGAAAGCAACCTCTTTTCTCGCCTCCTACGATTGACCGAGGAAGCCGAGGGAGTATTCTGCAGGGCCATGGCCCACCCGCTCCCTCACGGGGCTCACTCACGTTTTTCCGGATCGATCACTTGGATTCGCTTTTCTTTAATAAAATGGCTACAGTTTAGGAGGTGGCGATGTGTGGCTTCTTAATTGCAAAGGAAGCTTACCAAATTAGGTCTACATTGGTTCTCACCGTGTCCGAACTTCTGACACCGGAAGCACCTTGTTGGGTTTGGGATGAAGGTATATACCCTCATGATGTAAGGACCAATGTAGATGTGGTCTGGAACTGTAGTTGAATCAAACGTAATCAAGAAAGTGTTAAGTTTTATTAGGCTACCATCCTTTCCTGTTGTAAGGCGATTAAGTTCTCCCTTAGTCGATTTTCAGAACAACAGTTGTATTACGTCTCTTATGCAAAAGACTATAAAGCTATAACATATATATGTAGATATTTTTTAAACGCTTCAATACTCAGGATTACATATATGAGAATGTGGTGAAAAACTGATTATTATTTCTAAAAACATAACAAAATGAGTTAATGTTAAGGGAAAAAAATAGACTGCATTTTCATGGTTTATTTGTTGCTGTTCAATAACGGTTAGAATGAATAAATTAATTGATCGACTAGAATAGTCCTTGAACTAGTAATTTCAAACTACTTAATAAGAAGAAATCAAGCACGAACTTGTAACAAATGAGGCACCGTTTACTAGATAGCATAGTGTTCTTTACAATGATGTAAATTTGAAGTTTCTAATATGAATAACTGTCAAGAAATACGCATTGGCCCAAACATATAGTTCGAATTCATAACTTTTCATCTAAGCGACAATAAAAAAAATTTGGTTCATTTTGAATTCAAGGGGTCCAGTCACAGGCAAATCATAAATTTTCTTTAATTTAAATAGGTCAACCGCCCGTTTCTGTCTGGTGCAGAATGTCCCCAGGGCACATTTTGCTTACATTTTTAAGGGTCCCTGTGGTACTCACAAGCATTTTGTTTGCCCGACGAAAAAACAAGATTTGGCCAGAAGAGGCAGTAGGGCTCTTCAGACTGAATTCACAGAGCGCCTTGAATTGGATAGTTGTGTCATTAGCAAAAAATGATGATCTTAACGTATGATTGACTTAGCCTTTTTTACTTGATGATGACAGAAAAGCCTGTGACCAAAACTCTGTCATACTGAAAATTAGATAACGAAAGCTCGGAAACATAATCACGTCGTAACTAAGTCGAAGGTGCATTCGACAGCTGAACCACTTTGATGTAACGTGTATTAATTGATTGGATGCCGTCCTCCCACCTGATTTACATAATGGAAGTTTTGATTCATTATTCGTAAATCCAGCACTATCACTTGAATCGGTCTTGAAGCGCCTTTCTAATCTAAAACCCTGGGAGGGGGGGGGGGGGAGCAGGTGGGGTATTTATAAACAGCAGGCACTGCCGAATACTTCCGGCTTCCTTGACTGATCGTAAGATACGAGAAAGAGGCAACCTGCTGACTGGGCTGTGTCCCGTGTCGGAGGAGAGATCAGTATTGGCTGGCAAAAGGGTGTCACAGCCATGTTGTCCCAACACTTCACTGGCTCAATATTCTCCTAGACGGGTGGTCAGATTGGCCCGATCCGATCAATCGGCTTGTTGCCGACCTCTGTAATCATCCAAGATTTGTTCCATCGTATTTAATAAAATTTGAATAAAAGCAAAATTGTATAAAATAGGTTATCCCATCCTACCTTAATTTTTCAGATCGTTGCAGAAGGTGGTGGCTTATGGGTCAATTTAGTGGAAAGCCAAAGATATGTTTTTATGGTATACTGCTGGGACACTGCTTTTAACTTGAGCAGCAGACAAGTTAAAAGAGCTACATCAACGCAAACTGTTATCAAAACGGAAAAAACCCAACAAATTAATAAATCAGGCAATTAAGCAAAAACATCTCACCAAGAAGTTCGCCCTTCCAAGGTCACAAGGGATGCTGTTCAGCTTGAACAGCCAAATCAATGTTATTAACATCCAGAGGGTTGAACCCATCTCTCTTTACACCCTTTCTCAGATATATACAATTAGATTCATTTCGCTTTGATGCAAATGAAATAAAATGGTTTCGATGTTTGATAAAAAATTATTATAAAATTAATTTTCCATGCAATTTTTCGCTTTTAGAATTGGTGCCGCCCAATCCATGGTATTGAAGGACGTGTTGTGCAAAACCATTCGTGTGTTAACGCTTTCAACAGTGGTAATCATACTGCTTACAAATCTCTATATTGGGTTTTCCCGGAAAGGAATTGGCGTTATACGACAGCACAATTTAGACACCTCTGGGAT
This sequence comes from Mopalia muscosa, assembly GCA_031763545.1. Taxonomy (NCBI): domain Eukaryota; kingdom Metazoa; phylum Mollusca; class Polyplacophora; order Chitonida; family Mopaliidae; genus Mopalia; species Mopalia muscosa. Next base: position 9,191 of record JARFOD010005467.1, on the reverse strand, counting down.
ACGTACATGATCGACATTGTACTTAAAAATGTCAACGAATTTGTTGATATAAAACTTGCTTACCATTCTGTGGAGTTCTACGTTTGCTACTATGATCAATTATTAAATAGCCCTGTTCGAGTAAGCCATCTTGAAGTAATAAATAAAATGGTTGTCGAATCAGAAGCGGCTCAGGACGTCACAGAAAATCTCATTTCGGGTTTCATAAACCACAAATGGAATTATTCCGAGGTTCTTTGGATCCCTAAAATACAGAACCGATTCCCCGACAGCTATTGCCAAACTCTCAATATGTACAAGGAAAATTTCGTGTATTCTAATCCTGAAAAAAAGATGTTTTTCCCGGAAAAGGACTCTGGACTTTTCATACCTTTAACCGGGCTAACCCATTGTACCTTCGTCGAGCTTAATTATACTGAATACAAGCTGGATCCTGATACTGGTGAACTTGAACTTACTCTTGCAAGGGAGATAATTCAACCGGATGAATATCTGATGGTTAGAGACAATGTCAGAATATGTGTTAACTTTTCGGGTTATTATCACGTCAACCAGGCACGGACATCCCAAGGCCGCGTGGGAAGTGGCGCTGATAGCCTTGAAGTTTTATTGACTTTTGTTTTCCTGTTGCTTTCAATCTTCTGTCTGTTTGCTACATTTATAGTCAGTGTCATTATAAATAATGTACGTACAACACCTGGTAAAGTAACTCTCGTCCTGGTATTAAGCCTTCTTTTTGCACAGACTTTGTTTTTGGTAAGCGGGTATGCACTGGGATCTCGGTGGCCCTGTCGGATTATGGGATTAGCCGTGCATTTAAATTGGCTAATCGTTTTTGCCTGGAAGAACGTAGCTGCGTTCCATATGTATGTCGTGTTTACTAGACCTCTATATATGGCGGCGGCACCACAAACCCGAATCTTTATGCTCTACTCGCTGTACGGCTTTTTAGTCCCTGTCCTTTTAGTTGGTAGTTACGTGCTGGCCCAAACACTTCTTTTGGAGCAAGAGTCCATCCGTTACGGAGATGACACGTGATCGCTAGATGTCGGATTAGACTTCGTGGTTCCGGTCGCTCTAGTTATCGTGACCAATACCTTTTTCTTTGTTCGGACTGTGAGGGTTATTCGAGCAATGTCAGCGATTGAGCTTTTAAAAAGCTCGAACCGAAGCAACACCAGCCATAATACATTGTTCATGAAGATGTCGATCATGCTGGGGTTCACGTGGATTGTCGGTTTCCTTGCCAACATTATCAAAATCAAATTCATCTGGAATGCTTTTATTATTCTAAATGGGGGCATAGGGGTCTTAGTTTTCGCGAGTCAGGTATGTAATCAACAGGTACTTGTGCTCTTGCGAATACACATTTGCTCAAAAATGGGAAACGTCTTCAGATCATCAACTGTATCAACCACGCCCCGAGTTTCAGATAAGAGGCCGAAGGTTGCAGAGTCAAAAACCGAAAAGATCTAGTTTGGTTTTCAACTTCTCTTACCGCGGAGCCTTGATTTATGTGCCGAAATATTGCAACTTACCATACCTTTCCTGTCGGTTTCCGGAGATATTACTTTGGAAAGCTATATTAAATTAATTAGTGTGAATAGCAGTCTTTGGCGTAAAAGATTAAATGCTAATTATTCGTGGATGTTGTATACCGATATGCCATCATGTCCTTTACCTCCTGTTACATATTCATAAACGTGCCAGTTGCTCTACTGTATTTCACTACAGTTATTATGTTACATATTGTTCTCTAATGTTAGCCCGATCCTTTTAATGTTGTTCATTCCGTCTGTTGCTTTGGTACGCTAAACAACCCTATTCTCATTTTGCATATATATTCATCTTATTGTATGTATTGTTGTGACAACCCCTATAAAGAAAACTCTTATAACCCCCATTGCAAATGCCATATACCTGACGATTAAGTCACTCATCCAAAACTTAGGAATTCTGACAGCTACAGAATGTACAAGTCAATGGGGAGGTTTGATCCTAGTGCTGTTGTGGGAGGTGGGATGTCCTCCCACGGTGCTTTGCGCGATGTACATTCGGCCATTGAAGCTAACATTTGCTATGATATTAGAAGGAAGGATTGTTTCTCCTCCATTTGTACAGATAAGTCGTCGGAAATGAAAGATTTTCCTTCTGTTACTGAATATACAGACAACAAGTTGAACAGTATCAATATAACGGAAGATGATGTATTGAAAGAATTAAATGCAATAACTTGTGTCTATTGCATTTAATTCCTTCAATACATCCACTTGGCCCTGCCAAGGTGAGTCCAAAAATCCTTTATGAAGCACGGGTTTCTTTGGCTCCTATACTAACGAATTTATTTAAGCTCTCTTTACACAAATGTAAATTCCCTACCAACTGGAAACTTGTTGAAGTAACCACCTTATTTAAAGCTGGCGATCCTTCCCATGTTTCTAAGTATCGCCCTATATCATTGCTTAACTACCTGAGTAAAATATTTGAGCGCGTGATTTTCAAACACATATTCCAGTTTTTAGGTACATCTATTTCCTCAAATGAGTATGGCTTTTTACCAGGTAAGTCCACCGCGATCCAATCATTAAATATATGTTTTGATCTTGTCAAATCGCTGGACATAGTTAAATAAGTTATATTTTTTTATTTGACATGTCGAAGGCTTTCGACTGCGTTTGACACCACGGTCTTATTACAACATTTACCTCTTTTGGTACAACTGGATAACTTTTGGACTGATTCTCCAGCTATTTACAGGATCGCAAGCCAATCTCTGATGTTGCACTGGTCCGCTTCTGGTACTCACAAGATATCAGCAGGTGCCCACAAGGTTCCGTCTTGGGACCCCTGCTGTTCTTGATATATATCAACGACCTTCCAAACGCGGTATTTTAAGTAATATAAGACTATATTTGCTGACGATACTTGTCTCTATGTTTTATCAGATAACCTCTCGGATTACAACAACTCAATTTCATTTTTAAAGGACCTTAATACTATACAGCGGTGGGCTAAACGTTGGAAAATTAATTTTAATCCCATAAAAACTAAATTTCTATTATGCTCAAAACGTCGGATACCCTTGAATATAAATGTAAATTTTATGGAAACAGATATCCCGCCACCTGATACCCACAAACATGTAGAGGTCTTATTTAATAGCACCGTCAAATGGAGCAACCACATAGAAAATTTTATTACTAAGGCAAATGAAAAACTGTCACTCTTCCGAGGCCTTAAATATCGATTAAGCAGGAAGAGTATAGCAATAATGTATAAATCCTTGATAAGACCAACATTAGAATACGCTGATATTGTTTGCGACAGCCTTACGTAATATCAAAAACCTTACGTAATATCAAAAACCGAACTTAAGAGTCAATTCAAAGAACTGTTTACGAGTCATCACTTGCTTGACAAAGAGTGTTGCAACCTCACTGCAGCAGAGCAGTAGGGATGTCAAACTCTTTCCGAACGTAGGAAAATACAGACTCTCAAATATTATCCTTTGCCTATATCGTGTTACTTCCCTCATAAACAATTTATGTACAGTACGTATTCTTTACACGAGATTATCAATTTCTGTCCACTTAATGATACCGTTCCATTCCTTCTTTTGATGTAAGCAGAAGTTTGTTTTCTGTTTGAAGAAGCGTAGCTTTAATGCCACAATTTATGTTTAACAATCTTCAAATAATTATGTTTAATAATACATGTATATATTAATGATCACGCCATAAGCATTCAGCTTACTGTAATTTTGCCATTATCAAATAAAGCTTCTATAAAAATATTATAAAAAGGGGTTGTTACTTATGCAGCGGAAAGCAGATGGGTTACAATGCATCACTAAAAAAAAGAAGGGTTGACCCTAGTGCTATCATGGGATGGTCTTCCCGTGATGCTTTGTGCGAGATTTGACATGGGGGCTGTGGGTCACAACAAGAGAAGGAGTGATCTTCCTTAGCTATACATCACCACTACTGCTACGGCGTTGTGACCCCGCGGCAAATGCGCATATGCCAACACGCCACATGTGCCCCAGCCCCATGATGTACTGCTGGGGCATTCCACAGCGTTGTGTGGTGTCACAGCACTTCGTCGTGGCGTGTTTGCACATGTGCATGTGTCACGACGGCCCTACTGCAGCGGCGTTCGGAGGTGACACGCAACCGCCGTTGTCCGTCACAAGACACACATGCTCTGACGTTGTGGCCGCCATGATGGATTGATTGATTGATTATTGTTTCACGCCACATTCAGCGGTATATCAGCTACGCTGTGGCGAGAACACATTCACAATTTTATGGATTTATTATTTCTATAAAAAAAAACGTTTTTTAAATACCACAAAGAGCAACAGAATGAACTGAAAATGACACATGCAAGTGTCAACATATCAAACGTTGTTTTTTTTTTGTTTTTTTTTTATATTAAAAAATCCTACTTATGGTTAAAACTGTCCATTTTAATTATTTACAATGAATCATAAGAATCAAATTTTATGATACACACCGATCTGTTTAAGGAACCTGATGACAACATCTCCAGCAATGTTGTCAAACAAGGTGACTGTGTATAACTGTTGCCTAACATTGGCAAAGTCCACACAGTGAACCAATATGTGTTTGATGTCGTACACGCAGTCACAAATTTCACATTTTGGTTTTGATTTATCATTATCAAGAAGGTGTGCTTTTGTGAGGTGACTGAGGCCTATACGATATCGCGTTAGACCCACCTGGTCCTTCTGAGACATTCCATGGGAGTCAAAATTTTGACCAATAGCAGGATGTAGGTCGAAAAGTTTATTCTCCATGATGGTGATATGTAGCTAAGGGAAATCACTCCTCCTGCCATTGTTGTTGGGGTCTCACAGCACCCCACGCCAAATCTCGTCACATATCGTCAACTATCGCAATAATCCATGGCGCGCAAAGCATCACGGGAAGACAACCCCTCCACCCCATGACCGCCCTAGGGTAAACCCTTCCTTAGTCAAAATGGGAGGTCACTTTGTATGTCGTTGCTGTGACCTTAGAACACCCCATGTCAAAATAATCGTTAATTCTCGACAGTGTCCACCGCGTGCAAATCATCACGGGAAGACACCTACTCCCACCCATGACAGACCTTTCCTCATTATGTAATAGCAAATACGACCGGAGTTGCCCAATTTATACTACTACTGTAATATTATCAAAACACTGTCAAACTGGTGAAGAAAGAATCGGTATTCAAAATATTTTGTTTCTGCATAGTTAGTCACCGTAATTTGCGGTACTCGTGGTTTTATTAATTAACACGTCCTTTTATCTGTATTTTTGTTCCGCTCTGTCTATCACCGGTATTAAGTAGCCAAATCATTATTTCTTTCTCTCCATCTTTCTCTGCGTTGGATAACGTTGGGATTTTAAATACAGCTTCAGAAAAACAAACAAACAGAAAAAACTATCTTGTATTTCTTCCAATTGGTCCAATATGACGTGAAATTATTACCACTTTATAAGTGGTTACCAGTACATTATAAACAGTTTTACGAACGGTTATATTCTGTAACGCCCTGAGTTTGCGGGCCGCTAATGAATTGGCATTTCAATAGCGGTCCGCAGCCCGGCACGTGACCTGGCAATCGAGTGTCATGTAACGTCGAAGCAGACGACACTTAAAAAATGGAGGACAGCTGGAGAGACGCTGTGGCAATTTTGTCTCAGAACAGCGATATCTCGGAAAATGGGCTGCAGGAAATTGAAAAGAGTGCACTACCCGCCTCGACTGTACGGGCTACTAGCTATGGAGTGAAGAAATTCCAAGATTGGATGAAAAAAAGAAACAAAAAATGTGATTTTATGACCGTGTCGCCAGCTGAATTAAATGAACTACTTCGCAAGTTCTACGCAGAAGTAAAGCCTCAAAAGTCAGGGGGAAGTTTGAGTGCTAGCACCTTGACAGGACTTCGAGCTGCTCTACACAGGCACATAACTGGTGCGCCTTTCAACCGTCAAATGAATGTCATCAAAGATAGAGAATTCAGTGCAGCCAACAAGATGTTTACAGCTCGCTGTAAATTGTTTTTCAAAGCAGGAAATCCTAAACCCCGACACAAGCCAGCAATCGGAGATGCCGACATGAAAAAGCTGGGTCAGTATTTTAATAGGTGGAATGAAGATCCCGTAGTATTAGTAGAAGCAGTGTGGTTTTTTCTGTGCTTCTACTTTGGTAGGCGTGGCCGTGAAGGATGGACACAAATGACAGTTAACACATTCGGAATTGAAATGGATTCAGAGGGGCAGGAGTATGTTTATCTAAAAAATACTGAGGTTACAAAAAAGAGACATTGACTACAATGATCAGCGGATGTACGGCCCAGGGGTGGAAGTGTTCAAATTCTATTGTATAAAGCATAATCCTAAAAGTGACCGACTGTTTCAGACACCGCTGAAACTTTACAAGCATGATGCAATTTGGTACCGGAACGAGCCTGTTGGTAAAAATGTACTCGCGTCCATGATGCAACTAGAGGATTTCTAATAAAGCCCAGCTCTCCCACTGTTACACATGCTACAGTGTCTGAGCTTCCACTGTCACGATCCTGTACCAGGCTGGTATTTCAACACAGAGTATTATATCTGTTACCAAACACAAAAACACATCTAGTTTGGTACATTATATACATGACCTATCAAGCCGTCAAAAGCGAGAAGTCTGTGATGTCTTGACATCAGCACTTGGAGACAACACTGGTGATTGTGTCCCATCAACAAGCAAAGAAGAAGTAAGTCATTTTACATTTTAAAATTACATACAAACTGTTTCTTCTTAAAAGTAAACATCACTGTAGTATAGTCATATAGGTCCTGTATTAAACAAGTAGGCTATTCCAGCGTTGAAAGAATATTAAATATGTTCTAAATACATTTATATATGTAGGCCCTACTAGGCCTATAGGCTTTTAAAAAAATGGTGAATTATTTAAGCCTGGTCAAATATGTGATCAGAGCATATCTAAACGATTTAGGGGTCGATCATATATTGCACTGTAATATTTGAAAGTTTCAGCTGAGACGTGATTCTCCTACTGATATGTTTAAAATTAAAATGTTAAGTTACTTCACTTTTTATAAACAATTTGTGACTAAATATTTAAATTGTTGAATATAATTATTTTGTTTAATCAGGTTGCTAATGCAGAAAAAAAGTTCAGTTCAATGCCTCCTGCACACAATTTCTGTGACACAGAAGACACAGAGACCGTCAACTTTGACTTAGGATACAGTTTTGAAACGTCTCAGGTAGGCATACTTTCTATTTACCATATTTCAGTGTGTCCTTGTTTTTAGGAGCTTGAGTCCATTTTACACCCGCTGTAAAGAAAAATGTCTAATTTCATGAATTTATTAATATTTTTTTGTAAAATATTACTAATATGTTCTACTTTGAAAAGAGGACTGTAGCAGTTAACCAAATCATATAAAAATTTGTTCTACATAATTGCTAAGCTATAATTATATCAAATTTCACTTAAAATTGGTAATACATTTATCAAGAGGTGTTAGGTTTTGCTCCTCTCAAAAATTTTTAGAAGTGCCAAGGGATGCAAGAGCAATGATCACTCCTGTCGAAAAGGAAGCACAATTTTTATGCTTCTTCAGAACTTTTTGTCTATTTAAATGGGAAACAGGAATTCAAATTTATAGCCAGTTATATGTTATGTTATTAACTTCTTGCTAAATTGATGTCAAAACTATCTTAAAATTCTAAAAACAAGTTCATATACCTCACATGTCAAATTAACTACTATTCTTGACCGTAATGAAACATTAACAGTAAATGCATATTCTGGTGCCTTTCAGTACTAGCAATAAGGTCTATTGATGGTGGAATAAAGACATTTCTATATTTCCAAGGGAGGTAATTCATTTTTCTTTTCGCACACATTCCATAACGATGAATGCTCTTCAGTCTTCATCCACAAAACCTTGAAAAAAAAGGATGTAAATACTTGTCATGACAACATATAACAAAAGCATTTGTATCTCAATGAGGTTTACATGAAATTTATAGCCAATTGCAATGTGAAAAAGTAAAAGAATATGCATTCAGCAAGATTAGACAGTCATTCTCAATTCGTTATTTATTATTTTATAGTGTATTAAATCTTATGATGTATTTTCCCTTTTTCAACCGGTTGTTGAACGCCCTCCAGTGGTGGAAACTCCTACAGACAGACTCTCCAGCAGTTTTCAATGTTTCGACACCATAACAGGATATAACACGTGCCATGGTTCCTTCTAAAATTATGACCAACGCCACATTCAATAACTGTACAATTAATTTCCAGTTGAAACAAATGTAAAAAAAGTGTCAAAAATGAGAAAATGTTTGTATTGGTTTTTTCCATTTAATTCAAAAGACTTTGTTTTGTATCTAATTTAAAATCAACCTAGATAGATAGAATACTGTTTTACTACCTAATGGATTAACTTTTATTCTCAGCACTCAGCAGTATTGTCTGCAGATTCTTCAAATCAATTTAATTGATATATGATTTGTGATCTCGCCTAATCTCATATTAATTTTCAACAAGTTTCATTGATTCGTTCAATTTCAAATTAATATTGCTCTCGTTTGGAAAGTTTTTTTATTGAGAGGTTGCATTAGTCATTAAAACACGATTGATTAAGTCGGCAATTTTACTGCTGTGCCCGTGAGATACATTGTTTAATAAAACGATGTATGTAAGGTATATGTTAGCCATTTATAGTTTGTATCAGAGTGGTAATAATAGTAATAACACTCTTTTGCACGGGCCTTATACTTTAATTTTGGCCCTTCATCACTGATGAGTAGCCCTCCATAAGACATGAGCCCTCGGGTCGCTAATGTCTTATGGAGGGCTGCTAATCAGCGATGTCGGGCCAATAATAAAGTATAACTCCCAATAAAAGAGTGTTATTGTAATATTAAACTGCTAGGCGACGATACAAACAAACTCATACCCAGTTAGTTTTTCGCGTATTGGCTTAAAGGGGAAGACCACCCAAAAACCATATTCTATAAATCATTAAAACTTTTTGTGTGTAACACAATACATTAATTTCCATTTTCATAATGTTATCGTAACTCTGGTTATCATTCATTAAAGAGGATCACAAGGCCCAGTTGAGTCATCAAATCCTGTGCTGCTAAGT
>JARFOD010005466.1:14713-25402 GCA_031763545.1 Mopalia muscosa | reverse complement strand
TCTCGCCTCTTACGATCGACCGAGGAAGCCAAGGGAGTATTCTGCAGGGCCATGGCCCACCTGCTCCCTCACGGGGCCGGGCATCAAAGAAAGAAAGCTAGGACAGGGCATAAACAAGACAAGTAGTACATGTACATGGACATCACAAGCTGATAGACTTATTGTTTGTTGTCCCTTAGCAGCGAAAACACCAGGACAAAAAAAAAGCTCCCTACAATCACCCACCAAAAATTTTAAGGAAACTAAAGTGAAAAAAAAGACACAAAAAACTGGCCTAAGTAACATTTTTATATGGATTGATTGATTGGTGTTTTATGCCGTGCTTAAGGGTTTCAATATATGACGATGGATTGTCCACTTCAGACTACTCTGTGCCTTATTACTGTGGAAAACTGGGAGGAAACCTTGTAAAAACAACCCCTGCAATTGCCGGAGCCACATCTTTTTACTCACTCATATGTACTGAGTGTCGACAGACAGACTCGATCCTGTAAACGTTACATCTAAGTAGGCTCAGAAAGCGCACTCGCTAACCATTAAGCGACGACCCCCATTTACATGTATATGGAAGTTTCAGATTGATGATAAAGTAACGATCGGTCGGTCATTAAAATCCAAAATAACGATATTTCACTAACATCAATAATCTAAACTCAAACAGTAAAAAGCCATTCTCTGTATCAAGCTTTTTGTTCGACATGAAAAAAAATGCATTGAAAATGGTATATTTAATGAAGAAATTGAAGCCCATTTCAATTACAATCCTATTTACAGCTGGCAAAAAAACCAAATCAAAATAGCTACAAATTCTCTCTATAAATCATGTTCACAGCTTCTGAAGAAATGAAGTAAAATACTTCCTGCCAAACTCCTTTGAAAAGAAATCCTTTGATGTTGAACAGGTGATAATAGCAAAGCTTACAGAGATTGTGAAAGTTTCAGGGTAAAACATAATAACAAAAACCTGTTCTAATCTGAATCATACACTATACAGTCAGTCAGTCACACAATGGTCCAGTAAAAGTAGATTAATTCTCTTGATTTATTGGTTGATTGATGTGTTACACCACATTACACTGACCAACTCTATAGGGCATGTAGCCCGCAATGTGATCTAGCATATCCCACATATTTCTCTTCACTTCCAATGACATCCTACAGCCTTTCGATCTATTTTCAGCATAAACGGAAAGTGGGGAATTGTATCTACCAATCCTACGCCTGCAGTGCACCCAACAGCTACACAGCTTGTTTGTTTGTTTGTTTGATTGATTGGTGTTTTAACGTCGTACTCCTTGAAGAAAACCTCGTAAAAAAAAAACCCGCGATGGCCGGAGCCACAACATATGACTCGCTCATATACCTGACAGCCACACAGAATAGGGCTCTACAAGATCGGTATTTAAAACATAGCAACCAAGTTTGGAGGCAGTCACTGTAAGTCTTATATATGAGTTTGTTGGTTTGATTGGTGTTTAACATTATTCTCAAGGGTATTTCACTTATATGGCAATGGATTGTCCACTTCACACAGCTCCTTACCTAATTATGGTGGAAAACCAGGCAACAGAACTTGTGGAAAACTACAGTGGTGGTAAAAACCACCGCTGTAGTTTCCAAAAGATTAATTTTATGGATAAATTTGAGGTGATTTAGGATACCGGTAGTATAGTAAATCTATGCAAGTTTGTAAGAATAGGATCTTAATTAGGGGCCAAAGGCTACCAGCTTTTCGGATTGGCCTCTTAATTGTTTTAATCAAATATATTAATGCTGTAGCGATGTTGAGGGAGAAAATTTCTATGAATAAAATAAGCCTACATCTATATTTTGAATTTTTTGTACTGGCTCCTACAGTTCACAAAAAAAACATTTCCACACCTGAAATGGGTAAGTTCTAGTATATTGAAGGTTGTCTGTAAAATTAAAAACTTGACAGGCCTTTAAAAACTATCAGCTATCCCCACTTGACACTATCTCCCACCTGAGTTGACTGAGGTGATCACAACAATTTGAATTTGTTTGCCAGTTTATCAATGTGCTCATTGTTTTCTCTCCCCTAATCTAAAGATTACTGCAACTGCCAAGTGTATATTGGGCTACTTAAAATAGCTTCTTCAAGTGGACAGATAATGGACTGCTAGTATAATAGGTTATTGGTGGGCCTATCTGTCATGAAGTAAGATATTGGTGAATTTTTAGTTCTGTGTTAGGGTTAATACTATTTAAAAAAACTAACCCTTAAACTAGCTCTTATACTAACAGCATGAAACCTAACCTTAAACTAAACCTAACACTAACCCTAAACCGGATACTGAAATTCCTGTCTTAGTTTATATAATCTTTTCTGGCAGAACCTTAAAATCAGTGTTCGAAAATTTTGTAAGGTAAAATTTGCATTTTGCCCCTGGTTTGCGTACATGTATTTTGTAAATATATAAATGTGGCTTTGAGCAACAGAGCAAATGGCTTTAAAATACAATGTTCATTGATAATCAGGTGACAACATTTGTCAAAATCAGTGGCAAAATGTAACTTTAGATAAAGACTGCAAACAATTTGAAAAATCTATAAATCGTTCCTCCTGACTTAAGTTTGCATAATCATGGGGAAACCCTGTTCTGTCCATTCTCCCCAACAGCACAGGCCTGTGAGTTAGTGGGTACAAATATTATACTGACAAGTGATAACTGTTTTTTGGATAACTCCTTTGCTACATGTAAGTAAAGACAGCATTGCCACTCTTCAAATGAAGTGCCCTTAGCCAGAGGGACAACAAAACAGTAAGCTAGTTGTTTTGTTTGTTTATTTGATTAAATTTTAAGGATAAACTCAAGTTAAGTTAATTAATCCAAAATGACAGAATGCTAGTATAATAGGTGAAGAAAAGCACCATCAATATTACCATCAACAAGGAATGTCAGGATACAAACCAATCACAGGAAACAATATATAGTGCAAAGCTTATTATAAAATTATGCAAATAACAGGGCAAAATTTCATAATAAATTGAATTTGTGTTATCCTTTTATAGCCCTGAGAACAACTTATTTACATTTTTTTTTCCTCAAATCTCTCAAAATTCAAGGCAGTTAATGTACTTTTTCTAGGAAGAAGGTTGCTCATTTGTTTACAAGCAGGTTCACATTGAACTTTGTAACGTCCTATATACATGTAAGGGGACCAAAGAACTCCTAACAATCACAACTGATCTTCAAAATCAGATAAAATCAATGGTTAATGGTACTTGAAAACCGATATTTCTAAATATGTGAATAGGTTCAATGGTAAATGGTACTTGGAAAATGATATCTCTTAATCTAAGATCCACCAGGAGTTGTTTAATCTAAAAGGTTGAATATCAGCACACACATAGGCTTTATGTCTACAAGTGTTCTGTATGAAGAACAAATGAGGCTTGCAATGCTTTATTCACTTCAATTTGTCTGGCTTCTGGCGGACCCCCAATTGGCAAATCTCCAAAGATATCGAGCTAATCAAGTACAGGGACATTCTTCAAGGCCCATTTCCCCCTTTACAAAGTATATCTAATCAGTACATATACACAATCATTTCAAGAACAACACATTTAACTGCTTTATTTGTTTTTAACTGACCAATAGATTGTTTGATTAGGTTTTGACGTCGTACTCAAGGGTATTTCACTTACAAGACAACGGATTATCCATTTGACATTGCTCCTTACCCTATTTTGGTGGAAAACCGAGAGTAAACCTCATAAATACCACCCCCACCATTGCCGGAGCCACATCTCGTGTCTAAGTCATATACTGAGGGTTGACAGAGATACTCTATCCTGTGAACGGTATATGGAAGTAGGCTTTAGAAAGCACACTCGCTATAAACCACTAAGCCACGGGCAACTGACCAATAGAAGGAATAACTTCATTGGTATCTTGTGCCATTTTATCCAGTCAGTTCATTTTTATAGAATACAGGTACATTTGGATTTTCATTTAGCAATCTTTACAATTATATGTATCTTCTTATTTTAATAAAGTTTGTAGTATTACTTATTAAAAAAAGAAATTTGAAGCAAAAAACGTAAGAAAATCTGTAACAGCCAACAAAATTACACGAACGGGTGCTGATTATACATTGTCTATACCTTAGTTTTTGTAACTTTATGATCCGTGGATTCTTGCCGAAATGTTTCTGTTTTTGTATCCCATTGAATGCAGGATAAAGTGATAAAATATTCAAATATATTGGGCATTTTTTTCTGCTCAGAATCAAAAAAATAGTTCTCTTCTTTGGATTGTTGGTTGATTTGTTTAGTGTTTACCGCCCTTTAGAACGGCATTTCATTTATATGATGATGGCTTGTCCATTTTCCACCCTATGGTGAAAAACCGTGAGCAAACAACGAATACAAAACAACCCTGCGATTGCCGGCCCAACTTCGAGCTGTGTCCTCATTCACCTTCCATGAGGTTGATTATTGTACTCGATCATGTGAGCTGTACAATGACGACAGAATCGACAACAGAGGATCAATAATCTGATATAATAACAAGTGAACCACTGCCATCGGCAAAATGATTACATCAGATATAGTTTTGGTCTTCCCCTACATCTGTAATAATGCAGTTTTAATTGAGTGACTGTCCTAGTCTACAATATTCTTGCTTCACACTGGTTGCAGGTCTATAATGAATATCCTTATTTATTACACAGATTTATTTTCAAGCCTCAAGCCATAACACATTAAAATATTAACTTTGAGATTAGCTTAAAGCAGCCTGATTATCTCAAATCTTAAACGCTTAAATTTTAATACGTGAAGGATCTAAAGTGACAGGCCTAGGTAGTACTTTCTGTGTTTGGTTGGTAATGGGGTGTAAGTTGACTCACTCATAAAGCTGATGGTCACCAGGTGGACTAGACCACATGAATGGTACATAGAAATAGGATTAGTAAGCAAACATGTCAACCACTAAACCATGGCTGCGGTCTGGAGTGAAAAAAAACAATTTTGCTACTTTAACAGCAAAAATTTTGTAAACACCTCTATTTGAGTAAGGCTGATCAAACTTACTAGAAGACAAGCACTAGCATCAAAATATGTTTTGTTTTTTGTTTGTTTGATGGGTTTTACAGGACTGTCAAAGGACACAAAACAAACAAAATCGGCTTTGTAGGTCAATAGGACATTTCCCCGGCACCATTTAGGGCAACAAGACATAGTGCATGACAACGCGTTAACCAATATATATCATGCTTTAGCAACCAAACTGTAAAATTTCTCACAAACTCAACATCTAAGAGTCACTAATTTCTCTCTAAATTCTACACTTTATAAGCCCTATACATTATTTAGATAATTTTGTCTCAAGACATGGTATCTGACTTCAACTATTGCTGTATGATTGCCGGAGCAATATTATGACTCATTCATATACCGGAGGGTCAACAGACGGATGCGATCCTGTGAAGGGTACATCAAAGTAGGCTCAGACAGCGCACTCGCTAACCACTAAGTCACGCCATGGGCCCAAGACGCTTCTGAAAGCCATCTTCGAAACCAATTTATAGGTTTGTCTAAGTTGATTTTTACAGCTAATTTTGAAAAATGTTTTTCATCCCAGATAGAGTTGGTACTATAAAGTCACTTTGCATAAATGTTCTTTATAACTGTAAATTTATTTTTACAAGATCAGCAAAACTGTGATAAATTCAAATAGTAGGTTATCTTGAAAATTTAAGAGGAGCAATTTTAAGGATTTACCTTAAAACATTGCAGCATAGGTAACTAATTTCCTTAACCCTAACTGACATATCCTTAACCCCAATCAACAGTCAAGTCCTAATACACTGAGACATTTGTTTAAACAATGGGAGCAATTAGTTAATGAACAACATGGCCGGAGTGTGAGCAAATTGTGCAAGGCCAACCAAGTACAAATTGATACAGCTATTATTAGGCCAAGGTGTAAACAAATTAAACGACAATACTCAATTATTCTTTAGGTCTGCTGCTAACTACTTTGTTATAAGAAAATAAAATACTCATTGTAACAGACCTTATGACAGGTTAAATAATGCTGGGTGTCTGTTACGTTAAATCCCCCTGACCCAGTTTGATTTGTTAGTCAGATTAATACACCCACAGATGATCCAGGTAAATGATAACCAGACAAAGTGACTCCAATCAACCTCTTAATTAAAATCTGATATTCGTTTACAACAAAAACAACTGGGACATTCAATTTCCTATTTCTATGCTGCTGATGCTATATTCCAAGTTAGTCTTTAAACTCGTTCTAGCTCTCTTTCTTGTTTAAACACATAATAGGGGTTTAACATCATACTCAAGGGTATTTCACTTCTATGACGACGGATTGTCCACTTCACACTGCGCCTAGCCTAATTACAGTGGAAAACCGAGAGGAAACCTTGTAAAATCCACCTCCGCGATTGCCGAAGCTACAACATGGTTGATAGGCGGGCTCGATCCTGTGAACAGTACAACAAAGTAGGCTCAGAAGGTGCACTAGCTAACGACTAAGCCACGGCTGCAGGCTCATATGTGAAAGAAGACCTACATCTATTGGTATTTCTTTAACTACTGAAGCAGAACCAATAACAAACTCAATGCAATCTAATGGCTTGGTAAATTTGGAACTGGACGATGGACACAAATGCCTTTGTCTGTAATACTCTATATTCATATTCTGTCCCTTGTTTCTGGTCTGGGCGGTTTGCTTTGAGCCAATAGTTCTTTATCGATCCCTTCACATGCAGAAATCATTGTTTTGTATCACGGTGGGTTGCAAAAGTTCCTGACCCTTTGTCCATTGCTTATGTCCTGTCATGCACACCCTGCCTACATGGACATCAAACACTATGGCCACAGATTAGTATATTTAAAGCTAGCAAATGTTGATGATTGCTTTATAAGCTACATGTACTGAACAGAACACCGCTGGACTGTAATGCATTTTATTGTCTGGTCAGCTTACTCTAATTGCCATTGGGATTGTGCTGAAGTGTTTTTCTTTTTACTTAAGGTTATTCCACTCACCAATGGTAACAAAACCATATAGGTAAAACACAGATTGACTTAGCATTGCTCCGTGAAAACAGTGAAAACTCAAAAGTACTGTTTTTCTTTTTACGAGGGGAATTCACTAAGTGACTGGTATCCATAGTAACCTGACCAACATTTTGTTACTTCAAATTATTGAGCATTTTTTTGTGTATCTCCGGTACGAGTTGTTATTATCAACCACAGAGTCATCATATTCCAGCACAAATTGTTCCAAATGGAGTTTCTCCCTGCCTACGTCACAGCTCAAATGACTTGTATGAAAAATGGCAAGTTTGTAAATGAATAAAACCTTTTCTAAGCATCAGAAAAATATGGGATTTATTTAACAGATAGTTTATAGTATTATCTTTGTAATTCAATCACTTTCAATCTGATTTAAAATCCATTTGGGAATACCTTTTATAATAAGCAGAACACCCAACACCCAATAATCTGTCTACCTTCACTATTCTGCCATATTTTATCCAATCACGGTTCTCAGCTGTAAGTACATGTAGCTCTATCAAACAGTCATTGAACCCTACATTCATCTTCCCTGGCTTCGTCCCTTTACTACTGACAGATTTCTTGACAGATTATTCCCAAACCATAAATAATTCATAACTTGTCAAGTTGTTAAAGCAATAACACAAAGACCTGTCAATCAGCACTTGCTAAATGAGCGGATAATGATAGCCACTATATCTAATGATTGATTTTAGAGCAGTGTGTCACATGAACCTATAAATATAGCAATTAGACACGAGCACAGACAGAAATCTGAAGTATCGAGTCCAAAATGGTCATTTTTTTTTTTAAGTAACTGGGTGTCCAATATTTGCAGTTAACTATCTCCTGCATGTTTAAGTTTCTGAAAACAGTGTCCAAATGAGGCATTTTTAAAATTCAGAGTGGACACCCCTCTGCCTAAGCCATTGATTACAGACTTGAGATCTGTCAAGTTTGCTGATGTTCAACTTTAAATTAGGAAAATCTTTCTCAAGTGAAAAAACGTACCTGTAATTGAAGAAAAACTTCCAAAAGTCAAACTCATTTCAGAACTTTCGTATCTATCAGCTGGGACAATACCTGTTCTCACAAAGCTACATAAGAACAGTGTATCAACTGCAGTTAGGAAAATCATACGTTTTAATACATAAAAATAATTTGTCATAACTTTGTGTGAAACCAAAAGGATAATTTATTTCATTGTTAAACAAATAAATAAATAATAATTATCCCTTGTCATTAGCTTGTTAACTATATGATTCCTACAGGTATTGCAAGAAAACATTAGGTTGATCAGAAATGTTCTGCAACTGTTCATCTATTATTATATAGGTCAACTGAATTATATGTGCATTCATTGTTAACATTATTACAGAGTAAATAAAATATGTTTTGCTGAATGTCAATTTGAGGTAAAATAATAAAACCTCTCTTTATACATAGTACTCTGATAATTGTCTTGCTTTTTTATCCCTTTTATGTGTAAAACACTGCAGTGGACATAAAGATACCATAGTGACAGCAGCTGTATCAACCCACAATACTGTGATTTCTATTGGAAGTCAAGTCACTGCTACACTGATCTCTGAGTGAAAAGAAAACAAAGGAACAAAGGAGCCAGAGCTGACAATATGGTACTCTAGGCATGTGTGGATTTTATAATGTGATATAGGCCATGCCAGATTAATAATACAAAAGGTGAACAATAATGTAAATACATAATTATTTCAAACGTATTTTCTAATCTTGCAACAAGGGCTTAGGCAGAGGGGTGTCCAACCATCTTAACGGAACACCCATAATTGAAGAATTGCCTCATTTGGACACCCTGTTTTAAGAAACTTTAACATGCAGAAAATATGAAAACTTTAAAATTGGACACAGTTACTTAAAAAGTGAAGCAAAATGAATGATCGTTTTGGACACTATACTTTCTATGAGATACAATATAATTAGAACAAATGATTGATTGATTGGTGTTTTACATCATGTTTAAGGCCACACTATTTCACTCATGTGACGGTGGTGTATTCCATCTAAAATTGACAAAAGCATAATGTTGGAAAGTTAATTTTCCTCCAGTGTTTAGTAAAGACAGCATTGCTACCCTTCAAACAACCTGTCCTTAGCCAGAAGGCTTAGGACAAATGAAAGATGTGAATATAAGACCACAAAAACAGATCAGCTTCTTGTAAATATGAGCTCTGAGAAAAATCATTTTGCATGTTACTGACGACAATTAAGTAGAAGAAATCGATAGCAAATAAGTTGCTGGATAAGGCTTGCATTAAAGACACCGTAAATCATAGGGCCCATGTTGCCCATCAGCCTGAAGGGGCCTATCCGTCATGTAAGTATACATGAATTTTTAGTTTTGGGTTAAGGTTAATACTAAACCTAACCCTCAAACTAACCGATATACTAACTGTAAACGACAACACTAAACCTAAACCTACCCTTAACCGAGATCTAAAAATTCAGGTTCTATCTTATATGATGGACTGACCCCTGAAGAGCACCTGAAATATTAACACATTTCTTAGGATGTATACCTGCTGTACATAAGGAACACAGAGCCCAGTCTGCTCAATTGTATACCAGTGTTATTAACTGGAGGCAATGGTTATTGTTTCTTTGTGTGGACTCCAGATTAGTAACTTGATAAAGAGATGTAAAGCTGACTATGTACAGGTTTGATCAATAGATTTATCCTCAAGGGGCTGACTCTAACTCAAGATTAGTGTTTGGACTTTCTATTAGCCCACAGAATTAATATTTATACACACATATATAATAATTAGTAGAGATGTTTACCTGTTGATAATCCCCATTTTATTGAGATAAATGTATACATGTATGTATTCAGTGAGCAAAATCTCCAGCTTCCAGGACTTTCCTTGTTTGTTTAATTTGGGGTTTAACATTGAGTTTACAGGCATTTCATTTATATGATGACGGATAGTTCACTTCACACTGCACCTAGCCTTATTACTATGGAAAACTGTGAGGAAACCTCGTAAAAACCACCCCCATGATTGCCGGACTAGCTCATATAGCTGATGGTAGACAGGCAGACTCGATCCCGTGAACCGTAAATCGAAGCAGGTTCAGTTTAGGAAGCACACCTGCTACCACTGAGCCACAGCCACGGACTATTTATTTGGGAGTTTAACTTAGTTTCTGGAGGGCATCATATTTGGTGCACTCATACTTATTGCCATAATGACTGGTAACAAAATTTTTAGAGCCTATAAACTTGTAGGGAGATATCACAATACAGATAAAATATACAGGTAATACCAAGATCTGCACTTCATTTCTATCTTAATAGGATCAAAAACATTTAAAAAGTTTAACAAATAGCATTTTGTACTCTCCTCACACACATTTCCTATCACTTAAAATCATATCTACATTTCCTTCTTTACGTTTTCATTCAACTTTATGGAAATTTTATAAGCATATCACTTGGATCTTTAATAGCTGTATATTTTTTATGATCCATTAACAACCCTGGGAAACAACATCAGTGAGTACACTTTTTACAACACATCCTATATGTACATCAA
The DNA here is from genome assembly GCA_031763545.1 of Mopalia muscosa. Lineage (NCBI taxonomy): Eukaryota > Metazoa > Mollusca > Polyplacophora > Chitonida > Mopaliidae > Mopalia > Mopalia muscosa. The sequence goes on along the minus strand of JARFOD010005466.1, from coordinate 14,773 downwards.
ATCTGCCTACACTTGTACCTTAACAAGAATTTTTTTTTTTTTTGGGGGGGGGGGGGGGGG
>JARFOD010005466.1:0-14703 GCA_031763545.1 Mopalia muscosa | reverse complement strand
ATCACCTTTTGTCAGAAAACATAAATTTGTTGAATTAAATGTACATGCTGTAATATTGTCACAACAAGCAAAAATATTAGGATTTGTCATGGACGAAATCTGATGTGATTTACGGTACTTTAGGGTTATGTCACTCATTATTTGATGACGTGCTGATCATAAGGGTAAAGAGAACCCTCATTCACTTCAATATGATTATATGCAAAGACAATTATTGATAGACTACAAATAAACCGCCCTTTGCCAGAGGAAATACAAATAAAGCCATGCTTCAAAGCGCAAATAATGCTGTAAAATCAATCCATCATATTGTGGATTCATAAAAATGAGTAATAAACATTATAATGTCTAACACAGGTATAAAACAACAAAGCTATGGTAATCAATTCATCATATTTGATCAGCTAATAAAATTTGACAAAAGGTAAATATATCGTCAAAGTCCGTTATTGATTATGTATTTTACCTGTGCAAATTTAAAATACCTTTGAAAGCTCAACTATCAGAAATTCAAATTCAAACAAAAACTTAGAAAAGAACTAATAAAATTCATAAATGATATATCAAATGGTCGGTTGATTTCTCTTTTTGTTTGATTTATTGTCATACTCAAAGGATATTTTGCTTATGAGTGTGAAGAAGCTTGACAACTTTTTCCAATTCCTTATTCATTAAACATGGAGGAAAACTAGGAGGTACATGTACGTGTAGGTTGCCGGTGGCAATTAACCCTCAAACACCACTGGCAACAAACAAAGACAGGATGGGACAAATACAGGACGCAACACTAAAAACAGATCAGCTTCCTGTTCACCTTTTATCTCTGAGAGCACCAGGGCAACTTGAAGATCCCTCCAACCACCCGCAGCGGCACATCGAAGGAGTATGAGTAATCCAACAAGGGGGTAACCTAGTGCTCAAGAGATTTTCACTTAATTTTATAAACGGATTGTCCGTTGTTTCTTCCATGATAACAGTGAAAAACCAGATGAAATCTCATTAAAATCACACCTGTAATCACTGTAGCCACATCGTGTGACTCACTCACTTGATGACCGATAGACGGACTAGATCCTGTGAACGGTACATCAAAGTAGGATTAGTTTGATTGTTTGGGGATTAACGTCGTACTCAAGGGTATTTCACTCATATGATGGCGTGCCAGGCCGATGGGTGAAGGAAACCATCCTCTACTCCACTGGCAACAAACAAAGACAGGACAAATATAAAACAATAACAGGACGCAATGCAGACACCACAAACAGATCGGCTTCCTGTTTCCCTTTACATGTAGCTCTTAGAGCACCAGGGCAACATGAAGCTCCCTCCAACCACCCACAAGTAGGATAAGTTAGATGTACCATACATACTAACGATTAAACCTTGGTTGCGGGTCTCAGTTATCTGTAACCCCTCCCAAAGCGTAAGGAGCTTTAATCAATCACTATAATCAAAATATTTTTTCCCTACTCAAGGAAGTGTCTATTACCATAACTTAGTCATCATTAACCAATGGGATCACAGAAAACTTCTACGTTAGTATCCAGTATGTTTGTGAATGGATCACAAGATTACTGACGTCCGAATTAAACACTCTCGGTATTAACGAGTTAATAAATCACCTCATTAGCATAGATAGCTTAATTAGTGGAAGGAAATGAACGCAGATAAGATTCCTATGAAAGATGTACACAGAGAAAGTGTTGACAATTTCTCATATAATTTACGTGAAAATCCTTTTATCAACATATAAATGTCTTGCCAATGCTCACTATCCACCTGTTCTATTGTGGATGTTCATCTTTTAATTAAATCCACTTAAATCTTTGTGTTTATGGTATGGACTGATTGTATATTGGGCCTTTGTTTTCAAGCACAATTACACTGGGTATATAAGCTTTAAGGGTTTTAACTACAAAAATATGGAAATTTGCTTTTAAACAAACCTTTGTCCCCCTCCCTTCTCAAAAAAAATAAAAATAAAAAAATTTAATAAAACACAAAAATATGACAATGGTATCAACCAATATTTTGTAATAAAACTGACTAACTGCATGACCGTGATTTGTACAGCTGTACATGTAGCAATTCAGTGAACACAAAAGTTTCAATAAATGAACATGTCATGCTGTTTGTTATGAAGTACATGAAGGAGACCTTTGTTATATATGTAGATCGCATGATTAAGGTATAGTGTTGGTAAAATTTGCATAATAATGTTAAACCATGAAACAGAAAACATATATATCCTCACCTTCTTGTTGGTAGTAATTCCATTTTTGAACTTGTCTTGTCCCTTCTGATTGGTGTACAATGACCATTTCATCATGATAATAGGTTACATGCCTAGGTCACTGTTATCATGTAGGTAAAGTAACTTAAAAACCACAACAGGTAATAGGCAGGTAAATCCAGGTATGTCTAAGATGTCCAGGTAAAAAACTTCTAATTTTACAATTAGATTCTAATAATATTTCATCATTGACAAATCCTCTAATGTACTTAGAAAATTTGAATTATTGAGAGATTCTTTATATTTAATCAAATGCTATGAGAGTTTTAACATTTATTGACAGTTGACACAGTTGACATGCTCACAGACTAGTTGTCAGGATGGAAATTAATCATATATCTGATACAGGTAAAAAAAATCCATATGATTCAAAATTTCCATATGCAATGTCCCAACAGATGTGAATTACAGTATTTTACCATGTTGAAAGCTTATCCACAAATGGATATAAAATGTTCTTGTAACATGTGCAAAATATATATGTCACATTCGCATCACAGATTTTTTGCTAAGTTAAATTCTGTAAGCCTTCATGTATCCTTTGTCAATGATATGCCCTGTATCCACAGCTTCTCCCCTTATAGATGATGTAAGCATATAGAGATTGTAGTAGGTAATCCAATGTCACACGTGCAGGTTTTCAATGTGAACGTCAAATCCACATAAAATGCATCACAGCGCAAATATAATCCTGGCCAGATTCACAAATATGATACATTCACACGTTTATATGGACGCCGTACGTTTACTCAGAGTAGAACTGGAGACGAGAGAAATCTGCCAAACTCTGGGAAATTGTATACAAAATACATTGAACAACTGTTTCAGTTACATAGACTTCAATTCCTTCAGCAGTTAGTACTCTAATTCTTTTCAAAATAGATGACTTCAGCCCTTGTCAAAATGAAATCACACATAAAATACACAGAACAATTCTCACTGTAGCACAACTGCAATAAAGATTCAACCTGATACAGTTTTAAACTCAGGAAATAAAATTCTCCAAAACTTCAGCCTCCTATTTCGTGTACAGCCCACAATGTAGTAAACTGAATACTACAAGGCATAAACATAATGCAATTAAGATGCTAATTGACACAGCAGCCCTCGGGTGTGTGTAACGAATGCGAGGTGAAGAGGCACTTTTCTTCCCGCCTTAGAGCTGTCTTAGTTTTCAAAACAAAATACACAAAGACACACGTCTTAATTGTAATTTAGTGAAGTATGATATCGTAAGTATTCAACACAAACAAAGCTATTGAATTCAAAACAAAATCCTACTATTGTTTAAAGTTCAGCTGCAGTGCATTGTACAGGAACTTTCAGAAATTTCATTACCGGTGCTCTTATTGTTGTTTTTTTCCTCATAGTCCTAGCCTGTGGTATTTTTTTGGATAATCTCTTGAATCTCCTAATGAATATCCATAATTAAACTAAAACGCTCCAGAAAGTAAAATCCATTAATATCGGTTATTGTATCAGCTTGTGAATTGAATTGATTCTCCCTTTGCTTCAAATTAATATGAACACAAAATTAAAATGAACCAAGAGATCAAAGTTGTCAAATGTCCATTTTGTGAACGGCCTCTTGATTCCCAATAAAAACTGAACCAGAAGCTCACAGAAGTCCGGCTTTTGCTAGATGTGGGAATTAATAATTCTTATTAATACAACAGTCCAGTTTTTGATCCTTGACATGTACCTCTATCCTTTGGTCAAGAAACACATGTTCCTGTGTATAAGTAACAGTATAGGTAAACATAGGATAAGGCAGTAAGATCTCTAAGAAGTTGAGCCTTACTGCATGGTTAGACAGTCCAGTCTAATAGGAAGGCTGAGTTAAACAGTACTACCTATTATTGGGATACCTGTAGTTAGAGACTTAATCCTAATTAAGGGATTAAAATGTGCATACAGCCAGCCTTATTGGCATGCTGATTGCCATTAGTGTCAGGTATAAAGGGCACCCCCTACTGGGCAGCTGGGTGTATGAGAACACTGATACCTGGCCTTAACGATCTGCAGCCTGCCTGTGGAGTGAGCGATGGACACACGCTGACTGTACCCACTCACCTGTAGGACTGTATACAGCCTCTATAATAGCCCGACAGCCAGCATCACAAGGCTGGCCCTGATATTGTCATATTGAGACACATGTGGCAGGTAAATACTGGGAATTATGAACTGGCAGGTAAAAATCACAGCTTACTGAGCTAGTTCAACTCCTTGTCTTGGCTGGCTGTTCAGTTTCACTTTATCTCCCGTATTTCATCTTAAGATTCCAAAGCACAAGGCTGGTGATACAGACAGAACCATTTAAAAGACATACAATGACACACTCTTTAAGTTTTAAGACGGGCAGGTAAAAATCACAGGTAATTGAGCCATCGGAGTCCAAGACTTGGCTCAACTATAGCAGGTGGACGAGCAGTTTAGACACAATCTATCTTAAATATACATCAACAGATTCAGGGTTTAAAATGCACAGAGCCAGAGTTAGGCAGAATTATCAATGAGAGAGTACGTTGTAAAGGAGCCAGGTAAAAATCACAGCTCAGTGTGATAACTCCAGCCCTCGTCTTGGCTTGTCTGACAGGTGAACTGGCCCTTACAACAAACTTGAAGTATAACTATTACGTGAAGTAAATAACGTTACAACTTAAAACCAAAGGATGGCTAGAAATGTGCCTAGCAAGAGATACATGTAGATGTAAATCATTCTTGGTTTCCAATGGACATTAGTTCCACATAGGGAAAAAGGCACAAAATAAGTCTGTTATATTTATGTCAAAAACCCTGGATCAATTTCTCACCTGAAGTCAGCTGTTAAGACATACTTAATCATACAGTAGGTTTATGTCATACCATAAAAGAAAAGATTTAACATTGAAATAGGTACCCACTAAATGGTTAGTTTGGAACTTTCGTAGAAATTCAGAGTCACTCTTTGTTAAACAACATTTTTAAAGAGGAATTTACAATTAAGAGTTTGACCAAAAAAGCCTAGTTCATTCAACATGTAATTTCACCTGACTCACACTAATAAGTTGATGTATTGACTTCTTTTGTAGATGAATTCAGTTTTCTGGTCACGGATATATGTCAGGAATAGGAGTTAAGTGCATAGTCTGTAGCCTTTGAAAAAATATACCTTGACCTGAAAATCGATGGAAGAAAATTCATATAGGGGCCTACAGTACATGTGTCCTTAAATTGACTTCTCTTGTAGATCAGATATGAGTTTCCCAGTCAAAGATGCGCCACAAAAACTGGTGTTAAGTGCTCAGACTGTTGGTTTTGAAAAATATAATACTTTGGCAAGAAAATCAATGGAAGAGGCTGCATGTAACCACAATGTCTTGAGTACCTGTTATTGAGATGATAAACATAAAATAATCAATTCTACACTGACAAAATAAATAAATCTCCACATACAAGAAATCCTAAGTCCTTTATGAGATGCAGGCGGGGATGGTAACAGAAGGTGTTCCACACACAAATCTACGATAGTAGAGTCATGTCCCGGAGTATAATCCATAAAATAAAAAGACTGATTCAGCTGGAAAGCTTGAATGCATACACCATATCTGTCTAGAAAATGATCCGTTTCTATGAATGGGGTTTCGCGCAATACTAACCGTTACATCCTCTCATAACAGGGTCACCAGGAATGATACCAAATGATTGTCCAAGGTCAATTCTCTACTTGAAAGATCATTTCAGTCAGTATACATGGGATTAAAACATAAAAGTTCCTGGTGCAACCACGTCTTAGACATTAGGCCTAGATCACTCAATAACGGGCCACCTGAGAAATAAAATTATGTCCATCGAGAATAATTCCAATATTTTTGAGTACCAGAAACAGTCCATTCAGGCACATTCAAGTGTTGAATCGCTAATGGATAACAATTCCTTGTTCATTTGAAGCAGCCAAAGTAAACATTCCTTGGAGTTGAGAACATCCCATAGTAACTCTGACGTAAACATTGATCAGAAGAAAAATTAATAAAATCAACATATCTTATTCCATTGAAATTAATATCTATACATGTCCATTCAACCATTCACAAAACTGAGTAGTGTAAATAAGTCTACATGGCAGTAAAAAGGCCTTCTGTTATAAATTTACTGTCAAATTATATATCCTTAAATATAGAAATATAATTCCTTCTGTACATTTCTAATTCTTCGAATCGGTTATAAATGTTCAACTGAAATATTTGTATGAAGACAATCCACAATAATTGCAATAAATGAAGACACATCTACACATACTATAAGTCATTTGAACACGGGCTTTTCTAATGAAGTATCAGAGCAGTCTTTATGATATGTCAAACCATATGCTTCATATACTTCCAATCAACAGTGGCTATCTAGGTAACGGTCGGCCAATAATAACAAGCAATATCGCTACAGGTGAGTTGAGGTAGCCCTTCTCAGTTACCCGCTAACACGACGGCCTATTGACTCTCGTAAACCCCTATCAGATTGACTGGGGTCTGGCCTCCGAAACAAATCCTACTCAAATAGCGGTCTTAGCCCAGCAGGTAAAAACAGACTTGTGTTAACTTCACACTTAAGTCGATGGTAGAGTACTTAATAATTTAAATTATTTAAAAAATTGAATACAAAAACTATCAACTAAAAGTCAAACCAGTAAAAAAAAAATTATCAACTAAAGCAAAAAAAACATTGGCTAACCCTAAAAATGATCAAATTTCCCATGTTAATAAAAGGAATGATTTTAAAGGAAGAATTGATAAAATGATGTCAAATAATTAGATTATTGCCTCCTTAGCTGAACAACATTCCTTTGAGATCTTTACTCAATCTACCTCAGATAAACTGACAATAGAAGAAATCATCTAACCCTCGAACAAGGGTACCCAAACAATAAACTGGGCACACTTTTTGTCTTCATCTTTCTGATTAGTTTTTAATTGTGCTCAAATCATGTCAATAAAATTTTTGTCTTTTGCTATAGGCATTTCTTGCTGTCCTCAAAAGTTTGCATTGTTTTTTAACTACCCTTTGTCTTCTGTGATTCAGATAATAGTTTTTTGCACATTTCTGCTCAAATCTTGTACAATTCACTTTTTACCTCGGTTTGTTTTTTCATTCATTCTTAAATCTGTACTTTCTTATCTGGCCTTTTTTTCACAATGAGATTGGTTTGCTTATAAATACCTGCCAATGTCATGCAAAGACATTTTGTATTGTTTATGTCAAATTTTGTCTTCTATTTTTTTTAATAGCAGTACAAACTAAGTATTTTTCTGGCTACGGGGAAGCTACATGAAGTTAGAACTTTACAACTTTTTGTCTGATCTTTTAACACACACACACACACATATATATATAGACTGGGTTTAATTGCAGGTATATCTCAGCATGAACAGGTAGAAGCCTGAAGGGCATAAAGGAGATATGATCAGCAGAACAAAAACATTAACCGCTATTCTATTGGTTGGGTGATTTCTCTAACATATCCTCTACTGTGTTTCTACGTTGAGTAATTTACATAAAAAATTATAAATAAGCGTAATTGAATCAGTTTCAGAAAACTTTTCATTAAGAATTTTTCGTTTATTTGTTATATATCTGTTTGATTGGAGATTTAAGCCATATTGAAGGTGATTTTACTTACATGACAGCATGCATGCATAGTCTAAGCCATACCGGTGTCTCAGTGTCTTTGAGAGACACCAAAAAAAAACATTGGAGACACTCAATGTGTCAAATTAACACAGGAAAGATAAGGGAACAGTAAAACGAGACACCCTGTTTCTGTAAAAATGGTGATTTGAGACACTCTCTTCTTTGAATTTTTGCTAATATTATGTATGCTTGTTACGTTGTATAAATATATAATATTTGTTATTTACATTATGCATAAATTTCAAGAAAGCAAATATAAGTATTAAATTAAATTGAGAGAATCAAGGTTTATTGTGTTTCGCCCACTGTTAAAATAAATTGCAGAAAAAGGATTGATTGATTGTTGTTTAGCACCGTGCTCAAGGGCATATGTATTTCATGATGGCGGTGTATTCCAACAATAATTGACACTAGCACAACCAAGATGTGAAGTGTTTCCATATTAAAAGTTGGAAAGTTAATTTTCTTCCAGTGCTATTAAAGTAAAGACAGCATTGCTACTCTTTAAAACAAGCTGCGCCTTAGCCAGAGGGCTTCAGAAAAAAGACAAAGAGAAACTTAGTATGCAAGCTGTACCAGTGAATGATAGAGATCAAAATGAAGGCGTACATGTATACATATCTGTTTCTTGTATATAATTTTGTCACTGCAGATTATTACACCAATGTGATGTAGTTGGAGTTTGATGGCTAACCATCCAAAAAGAGATGTCACCAAATGCCATCGGGTGTCTTTGCCGTACCTATGGCCTCTCTGTCAACCAAGCCCATTATCAATTAATGTACTCAAGGATATTTCACTTAAATGACGACGGATTGTCCACTTCACTCAGCAACTAGTCTTATTACGGTGTAAAACCGAGAGGAAACCTAAAAAAACAACCCCTGCGATTGCTGGAGCCACAACATGTGACTCGCTCATAATACCTGATGGTCGAGCCTTGGCTAAAGACAAAAGATATATCATTCATGAAGTTTGAGAAATCCCTCTTCGATGTACAAGTACATAATATCAAGACTGATATGTTTGTGGTAAAAATAGAGGCTACATCTTACACATAAATGTTTTTTTATCAACAGACATCAGTTTTTCATGATGAGAAGCCGTGTTTCTAGAGTTCTGTTTTCTCACACTAGATCGTGTAGTTCCCAATGACAAACAATGCTCATAAAACATAAATTGTGAAATTCTTTATAATGCTGTCTCCACCTACAGAATCCGAGAACGGCATTCCTGGATTACGGCTCATCCATCATTCTGCAAAAGTTCAACCCAGGGCATTTGAGTCTCGCAATAATGAAAATATTCCTCCCTCAAACTTTTACCTGGACAAAGTTTCAAAAGAACAATTTTAACGGTGCAGTGATCATTAATCAGTTTCTTCCGGATTCAGACTGTGCCAAACTCTTTGCTTTGAATAACAGACATTTTATAAATTGTGGGTCAATATTTTTGAGAATTTTGTCAACAACATAATTTAAGCTGTCTATTGGGACGGTTCGTAGCAGGTTAAAAATGTGAAACATTTGAATATTTGAAACGCCTGTCGGGTCATCTGTCAACAACTCTGTGGGCTGTCTGTTGACCAGTTTTCTTGGCCATCACTTAATGCCTGTAGGCTGACCAGGTCATCTTGAAGGAGTTGGCGGGGCTCTAGTTAGGATATTTAACCAGTGAGAAATATAAAGCTGTTAAATAAAGAAGTAAATCTAATTGGGATAGCACCTTAGCTTTCAGGGACTCTTGGTAAATCTGTTTTTATCTAAGGTGTGGAAAGTTAGGAGATTAAAGTAAGACATCTGTAAACTTACTGCAAACATCTTCACGAAGATACAAGAACCCACCTGAGAACATCAAAAATGGAACTTTCTGATTGTTTGATGGATAGGAGTTTAATGCTGTACATGTACTAAAGTTAACTTTCTTTGACTGGTATGATTTGTTTGTTTGATTGGGGTTTAATATCGTACTCAAGGGTATTTCACTTATATGGCAACAGATTGTCCGCTTCACACTGTTTCTTGCCTTACTACAGTGGACAACCAGGAAGACACCTCAGGAAACATCGGTTTTAGAATACATTGTTCAACTGAAAAATAGCAGCCAAATTACATATTTAAATAGTTTAATAAATTAAGAAAATACAGGTATACTTATTACATTTACGATTAGTGCTGGAAATCTAAGAAAATATTGATATGTAAAGTTGTAGTAGAAGGAAAATTTTCTTGAGTACTTCATCAAACTCCAATAAAATAAATAAATAAAATAACATTGGCAAGGTAACAGATTTGATGTACCAAATAGCACTTAAAGAGACCTAACACAGGTGTGACTTGTCCAGGTGAGTCAATTAAGGCTAGTTAATACTTAAAGGCAGGTGATTAAGAGTGGATAAGACACTACAAGGAATACATCACATCACATGTTCCTGTAAATTCCTTAACCTTAATTCCTAAGGTGGAGTGCCAAAAGATTCCAAATTATTCACTTCTGATTACAAACCTCATATCACAGAAATGCAATAAATTTTGCTCTTCTCATAAAAAATATATTCCTTTAGTTATTTAAATCCGCACAACCTCCAAAAATGTACTCCTGCGTTACCTGATCATCTATGTAGAAAGGATTTCATTTCTCTACTTATTTGGAGTTTTTTTATGAGATTACTGGTACCTGAATTAATTGATCAAAGTCACCTTACTAAGATAGGTAATACCTTAAATAGAAGAGCACAGGTACAACTATGTGATTAATCCAAGGAGGTTAAACAATTTCTCACTTCAGAGAAACTGTCGACTTTTTAGCCACATTAAAGGTCAAATTTCCTAGAAGAGACATTTGTAACATTCAATTCATTGTCAGCATTCTACTGATTCCTACAAATCTGTATTATCTGATAATCCTCATTCCCCGATAGGTAATAGTTTCCCAGGTAAGTTTTAACACCGGACTGTCAAATAACTAACTCACAATTGACTTGATCAAGGACAAATTCATGACAAAACTTCATTGTAAGCTGACAGGATTCAACACACGTTCAATGATACAGATTCATCAGCATCTTGTTCATGTTGAATAATATTGCAGCCAGTTTTCCTTGTTTTGTTTAAATCAATCTATTTCCACTTTGCGCCAGAATTGAACATTTGTTCATACATGTATTTAATATTAAGCTTTCTTAGAACAAGAGCACACTACCGTGGGTGTAAGGCACCAGAATCTCAAATGTAATCATTCTAAATTTCTTTCCGAGTTGATACCTCGATAGGCATAAAAAAATCCACAGGTATTGTCCTGAATAGGATAAGTTTACCTGTTCATCACATATTACATAGTATATATGTTAGAGCTAATAGTGGTTAAGTTGTGAGGTCAAGCATATAAACAGGTCTTACCAACATGTGTAAATAAAAACAAGTACACACGAGGCACCCCTTGTTGATTGTGTGGGTCCCTATTGATCAGTCAGTATTTTATCTAGTTGTATTGGTTTTACATGTACATGTACTTGCACCATTTTGTTGTAATCATCCAGACAGAGAAATAGGCTTTACCACAAGAAAGGTCTTAAAAAGCTAGGTTAAATTGACAGGTTGTTGTTGTAAAAGTCAAACATACACCTCCCCATAGCCTAGCAGAGCAAGTTTAAGAATAAGTATATTAACATTTACGGTACATGTACTTGCACTATAAACTCATTGATGGGGTAATCATTTGCAAAACTTTTCTTTGACAACACTGACCATTCTCTGCAAAATATTTTACTGGAATACAGCATGACAAATTCTACCAAAATCAGTCTAACTGATCACAAGTGATATTTACAGGTGTCCATGTGTATTCTGGTAAGTCCTTACTTCAAGACATTGAAGATCGGATTCCAAGATTTTTATGAGATTTTCATCCTGAATTCCAAATGCTTTTGAATAAAATACAATTAAATACATGTAGGAAATAAAGCCGTTATCTATTAAACGTTTTTTTTTTAGGTTCGCAACAAAACCATGACAGGCAACTCAAAGTGAAATGGCATAGATAAAAACATTTGATTGGTTGGGGTTGGAAACTATATATATTTATTTCACCTGCATGTATTTGACCTGCTACCCAAAGACCAGAATTCAAATCCCAACGAAGGCACACAAATTTTTTTACTGTTCAATAAAAATATCTGGTATTTATGTATTGTAACATATTTCCACGACAAGCATGTGGATACACGAGCTGCTACATATAAATATATGCCCTATAACTATCTACCTTAGAAACCCTTTTATCTCTCCTTTGATCACAGAACTAAATATTGATAAAAATCAGCAGACCATTATCCCATTTCAGGAACGCCCGCTTATCTTAATGACACTTAAACAGCTCGTCAATAGATTTTCATATCATATTCTTTAAGGATTTCCATGTGATTTGACAGAAAATGATCTTGTATACAAATGGTAACCTTTGAAGAATTTCAATACAAAACAATCTTGCAAGAAACACATTTCTTGTCCATGCTTGTTGTAATTTCTTACACGATTCAATGCTGTAAATTTAGCTAACTTAATAAAAAAAAACCACACATTATTGTTGTTGTATTTAAGCTTTTTCTTGGTTTGTTTGAAAGGAGGGTTCCACCATTGGAACCCACTATTAGATATTATAACAATGACACAAAGCAATCTGCAATAGGTTCATTGGTTTGTTAGATTGAGGTTCAACATCATAGTCAAGGTCATTCTAAAATAAAAGCGATTCTACTTCCCACGTAGAGACATTGACTCTTAGATACACCTGGGCCATCTTGTTTTGCAATTTTTTTGTTTGCTGATCTGTGACATATGTCGGCCCAAATATTGTTGAAAATAATGCCAGATGGCTGGGCATAGCTTATGAGAGTTGTCTTAGTCTCGTCCACTTTAGAAAGTCTCGCGAGAATACAACTGAGTCAAGGTATATTGATGGATTGTAAGTTTTTGCACTGTTCCTTGCTGAAAAGCGAGAGGAAACCTCACAAAAAGCATAACCGAAATTTTGAAAGACACATCATGTGACTCACTCATATACCTAATGATCAACAGCCTTGAATCAATGTGTAGTACATGTACATTGCAGCAGTATTATTAGTTGACATGCTGCATGTAATGACTTAACCATGTTTGAGGTAAGCTGCAATATTAAAAATGACTACATGACAAAAATCTGTTTTTTACTGCCTGAATTGTTTGCATTATGCCTTTAGTCCACTAGTATACAGCATTTGCTCTTTTAAAAACATTGGACATTTAAAAACGAAAAATAAAATGCCTTACACTAAAAATATAAGCATACATTTTTAACAGAACTTAGTTTCAAAAGTTTCAAACCATTGGCATGTAGTTGGAAGTTAGGGAATATACACAGGAAGTAAATATTAGTAGAAAAATATCTTGCTTCTCTGACTATTGGATCTACATATACATGTAAAATGGTATCAAGATCTTGATTCATGCTACTCTCATTGTGATCAGGGTGAATTGTGAGTTCTTTCTTAAGAAAACTAGGCAATGAATTACAATGAGCTTATGTAATCTTATTAGGGATTATAATACATTTAGCTATGAACTGGTTTTTACAGCTTGGGGATTTGCTTCAAGCTACAAGTATTACACATTAAAGATTTGTTTGTTTGTTTGATTTGTGTTTAACATCAAACTCAAGTGTATTTCACTTATATGTCAACATATATTGTCCACTTCACATTGTACACAGTTTAATTACGGTGGAAAACCAAGAGGAAACATTGTAAAAACCCCCCTTTCGATGACTCGCTCATATACACATTGTAGAGCACTTTTGTTCAAAAGTGTTGCCCTCATAGCATTTCTAAGGATAAAACTAAAGAAAATCTTGTAGATGTCCTTTCACATTTTCTTTAATCCCTATTTGAAGATAATGTGTGTAAATTTGTGCATCTACATGTATAAGGGTTAAATCACTATTTTTCATTACGTACAATTTAAGAAGAAAATTTGTTTTAAGCTTTTTTGTATTTGTATTTTTTTTTTTTTGCTCTGGTGTGCTAATGTTTAACTGTGGTCATTGTTATCCCTTAATAAAAGTAGTCTACACAACACAACAAGATTTAAATTTACCCATCTGTTAAATCCCACCCAATCTATGTGTCTGAAGACAGATTTTAAACAGGTAAGCTGATTCAATCATAGGCGAGATTTACCAGGTATTTTAGGAAGTGGTCAGTTGGGATCACAACAGGTAGCTCCCAAAGCTTGTTCACCTTGAAACCTTGCCATATGGGATGATAGTGGCTAAACTAACTTCTAGCCCTGTTATTCTATTGCCACCCACGGCTTTAATCCTAAATAATTCCACAGCACTTTTGTCACACTAATCTGATAATAGAGGATTACCTTAATCCACCACTACAGAACAGGAAGACAGATGTGTATAGGTGTCTGAGCCAGGGTTCAATACTGACACCAACCACTAACATTTGATGACATCTCACACAAATTCAAAATGAAACATTTGTGCAACACCTTCCTGGATATTAGACATGTAAAATGTTACGTGTTTAATTGGGATTTTAAGATTTTAAATGTGACTTAAAATATTTAAGTGGGATTTAAAAGATTTTCTCGAGATGATAACAGTGCTAGTATCTGCACTGAAATGTTGCAGATCAAAAAATCCAGAAGTTGAAAATCTATATAGTGTTGTTCAATATATTATGCTAAATGAATTGAGATACA
>JARFOD010005455.1:0-11644 GCA_031763545.1 Mopalia muscosa | reverse complement strand
TCCGTCGTCATATAAGCGAAATACCCTTGAGTACGACGTTAAACACCAATCAAACAAACAAACAAACAATCACTTCTGGAACCACTTTCACAAAATGTCGTACAACAATAAAATATACGAGAATATTTCGTCATGTTAAACTATAGGTTTAAAATTAGCGTCCAATATTTAATAGTCATACGACTTTTTGTGAAAGTGGCCCCAGGTCAATGGACTTCTGATATCATGGAACCGTTACATTTAATAAAACTCTGACAATAACCTACAGCCAGGCTATAGATAAGCTCTGGACGTTTCAGGCTAGCGGGTATTTTAATTCATCAAGAATTTCCTGAAAGGTCGGTTCATTTCCACAACATGATTTCGTCTTAAAATATCATATAACCATGATTTGAAATTATTAGATGTCCACTCGATATTTTTATTCCACTAAAGGTAGTCAGTGGATATGATATACAAATAAACGATTAAATAATCTTCACCAAAGTATTGGGCTGACAAACAGTATTAACAAAGCATTAATATTGGACAAAATACACGGCGGACAGTGATACACACAAGAGCATAAAGTCGACAATGATATCTGCATATAGTGGAAGGTCTTTCTAAGTGTCGTATTGTTTTCAGTGAACACTTGCTGCGTGTTTGCGATAAAACTATACATAAAGGGTTTCTATTTGATATCAGTAATAGTATTCAAGGGGAGCCATGGAGGTGAGTACTACAGTGCACATGATTACACATACACACAATTTTGAGGCACGAAAATTCAAAGTTACTGCGCCAATATTTGATTAATAAAAACTTTTCCCCTTATTATCGATTTCCACATTCTTTATCTGATAAGGAAACACCGCGATCGTTTTTGTTGGTAATGAACATTGTTTATAATGCAACGTGCCTCCATTACTATACAGAGGCCTAGATTTGACACTTTGGCACTTCAGACAAGGATTAAAGTCAACATCAAAGCATGGCAATGAAAAGACCCCTCTCACTGCTCCAATTTTCCAGATAGCCCAGCGAGTATCTCTAATGTAGATTCATCAAAATAGACAGTCACTGAAATCTGCCCAACAGGATTAGCATTTAATTTAACACAGACAACAAGAAAAGGCATGGACTTTTTTGACATTCCATTCAAAGTAGTTTTTGTCGAAAGCCCTTTGATTCTCGGATATAGGATATTGCATTGGTCTTTCGCCAACATTGATTTTTCACACTTGAATCAGCAACACAGTTTCCCTTATTTCCTGTAATCTATTACCGTACTTGACAATATTATTTGATAAACCATAGTGTATTTCAAGCATAAATGCTTTCAAATGATTTGCGGCAACACCAAAACAACTAAAAAGTGTCGTTGTCGTACAGGTCAAATTATTCGATGGTCCATAATAAAACCCAGACTATTCAATAGGTGCAATGTAGGTCAATGCAGTAATATACAGAAAAATAGAGATAATGCTGAACACGCTGTTTCTGTACAACATTGGATATTCCATAAAGGCTGCTACATACAGAGGATATTGTTTGTGTCTGGCAAGATCCGGTTTTAAACTCAGATCAACCTTCTTTATAGTTAAATTCCACAAAACAACTGCAGTTTATTAAAATACACTGAAAGCTAGCTTTAATTGTAAGCCTGATGGCAGAACAAAGGTGCATCCTAACACACATTGGACAGAAACTTATCTAGCTTCTATCGTGTTCACCCTTGATAAGGTAGATATTAAAGACTATGGGAGATAATACAATTCAGTTGTGTCTGTCATCATGGATCGTCATGATTGATTGATTGATTGATTATTGTTTCACGCCAGATTCAGCGGTATTTCGGCTACGCTGTGGCGAGAGCACATTTACAATTCTATGGGTTTAATATTTCTAACAAAAACTTTTTTGTTGTTGTTGTTGTTTTTCCGTTGTTGTTGTTTTTTGTTTTTTTTTAAATAATATAAAGAGCAACAGAACGAATTGATGAGATTTGATGATGTTGATATTGTGATTGTTGAAGCCAGGGAGTGTATGTTACGTTTTACTTTTTAACACATATCTCCATAACAATATCTAGTAACGTATGCTATTTTACGTTCTATATATCTTTTAACGAGTTTCTTCTGTGGACCATCTGTTAAAGCGATTGTGCCTACTGTTCCGTCAACATGGCATAGGGTTCTTTTCGTCAGCGCAGCCACGGGTATAACTATCTAATCGTCGATACATGAAACCTTTGCTAACAGACAAAAGTAGCCTGATATTAGGTACAGCGACTGCCAGCACATAAACACGATGATTTAGTAGTCTTCAGAGGAAAACACCAGGGAGGCATATCTGCAGGTGATGGGAGATTTATCTGTCAGACATCGATATAGCTAACCTGAATACCAACAACTCCTGCCTGCCACATGCTCATCAAAACCTAGTAAAAATCCCATAAAACTAATTTCTATTTACAATCGTGATCTAGTGGACGGTGAGAAAGCCATAAAGTACTGTTATTAGGAGAATAGCGAAGCCAAGGAGCGCATAACTGCTCGTGGAATAGGAATTAGTCTAAAGTCTAAAGCCACGCAAGACACATAAACCAGATAATGTGTGTTATAAGGGAACAAGTTGTTCTAGCACAGGGTATTATTGAAATATAACCAGCTTCTGCAATGAATTAAGGAAATATATTCAACAGGAGTAACCAAACGGCAATCAGCTTTGTGGCATTAAAGGTCCTAAACTTACGCAGCATGACACTGGATGCTGATTGCCAAAACGAACAACTTCCATATTCCAGTCTCTTGTCCGAGATAATTGTCTACTGACTGATGGGTCGTCTATATTCTATTTTGTCCCCTTCATTATATTTTATGTTCTGTCCTTTTGGACAAAGCAACATACCAAAATAAACTAAATTTATCGAATATAAACAGTTTCATTAAAACAAATTAAAGCGAACTTTAAGAATTTCATCTATGATATTCCCAATATTATTTAAGTAGTGGCCCATCGCGACTCAATTATAACGTGTCGTTTGCTAGCCGAATTGCTAGAGCAAAATGAATATAACAATGGAACATTTCTAAAATCTTACCCACGACCACTGAATGTGTTTACATTAACTCAAGCGAGGATGAACTCACTGTACTCGGAATTCAATGATTCCCGCAAAAATTAACAACAACTGCAGAGCCATACACCTATTAATAACATACATAGAAGACTGCAGTCACGCAATGCATTAAATGAATGGGCGCAATTTATATAGAACTACAAAAAACAACGAATTAGTTTTCAAATTGCCCATTGGCAAAATAGGTTCGACACCTGTTCTAATTCATTTCCTAATATTTATTTGCTCATTCGAACATTTACTGACCATAAAGAGCGTTTGCATTGTCCCTTAAGTTAATGCCATTGGCTTAGGTTATAATATAAGATGAAGCAGTATTTCTTTTAGGTACATCTCGGATTTAATCTGACGGATTTAACTGTTAGCAATTGACATAATAGATAGCAATAAATTCAACACAAGACAAACAAGTACACGTGTATGCTTCGTTAATTTTTGGCTGTTACTTAATCGTTTAAATACCTTAAACAGCTAAAGGCCCACTGGTGTCCGATTCAATCTACAGTTGGGTAGCAGGTCGGATATTATCCAGAAACAGTATTTGTCGTGGATGGACCAAACAATATAAAACAATAGTATATACGTATATATAGATGTTTGAGAACTTTGTAACCATAAAGGTATCGATTGGCAAAGAAACACAATCTCAAAATACAACAGACAGACAAGTATTATAAACCTATATTCTACAGTGATGAATGAGAATAGCGAAAATATCCGTCAATTTATTTACGACACTTATTTTTTTTAAGGCACTGTCTGATTAAACATAACAATAAAATGTATTTCGTTTATATGACGACGGACCGCCTATTTTGCATTTTGTCGGACATAAATATGGCGGAAAACCTGGAGTGAATCTCACAAAAACTAAGCCTGGAAATGTTTAAAGAGCTCCGAGTGACCTGGTTTACCTACTGGGGGTTCATTGAGGGGCACGATCATGTGAGTAATACATCCGGACGGAATCAGTTTTTTGTTCAGTGAACATTGAGCGATGGATGGGGACCTTATAGAGAAAGACAACTGTTTTTTGACCTAAACCTTTTATTTTTATGTTCAAAGACAACCAATGCATTTGCAATCGAATTAGCATAGACGTTAATTAGTTAATTTAAAAAGCGGAACTGATGTCATTGTTCCAAGAAACGGGAGTTTTACCATCTTATCGTGGCTGTACCCCATCGCCTGCACTGTTGGATGCTTCCATCCCTAAGCAAAACATCAACAATAACAAACACTTTTAGATATCAGCCTGGCACTAAAAACCGGATTTTTAAAAACCGCATGTCAGCTGAGAACATGCTAAATATATGTGTTACTGAAAGAGCTATTCTGAAATGTACATTGCGCTTGAATGACCAAGCTTGCGTATACGCCGTATTGTTACAGATGCTTTCCAAGGCATCCATAAGCAAACGGACCCACTGGTGACCGACCTTGATATCGAACAATGACGCCAGTCCTGCCTGTTAAATTAACTGATTAACTGCTATGCTTACACGAATGCAAGTGTAATACGGATGTTTGTCTTTGAAAATATGCAATCAAAATAATAAGTTTACGTCGATAATCGGTTGTCTTTCCCTTACTTTAAACTGTCAAACGTAAGTATTTGCAAAAAATAACCTAAAATTGTAAACAGACAAGTATTAAACAGGAATGCGAAAATAAGGTTTGACACATGCTTATGAATTGATCAAGTTAAATATGTACACACCAGTACAGAACATGATACTGTATTAATGACCTAAGTGCATCGCAGCTGGTCCTTGGCAGCTAAACACATCCGGCTGTTCTTGGTGGACAGACACGTGTCACATCAGCCTAATGAGCGTTTATCCAGACACACTAAACTCTTCCCAAATTTTCTTTAGACTAGAAATAAATGGGACACATGGCTGACAGCCATATCCTGGAAGATAATAAATACCCATCTCCCTTGCTAAATTATTTATGTTGTCCTTTTATCATTTCCCACGGTCAAGGAAGTTTACCAGTATGATATTTAAAATTGTTTCTGCTTTTCCGAAACAGCGTTGATTATAGTGTATTATTATGACAGATTGATAGCCACTGATACGAATCAGCCTCCGTTAACATACAAAAACACACTTCTAAATGGTCGACTACTCCTTCAGACCAAAGCTTGTGTTATCTCCCTTTTCACAGTTTGCTGTGATGTTCAAAGCCACTAAACAGATATTGTTTTACTGTGAACGCCAAATAACAGACAGATTATTGTGACCAATATCATGTGGCGAGGTATTATGTCCAGACAAGCGGTAGAAGAATATTATTTTTGTCATATTTATATATGTTAAATAACATACACTTTAGCAAAGACGTATGAACTAAATTAAAATGTAAGGAAACGACATGTACGTCGAGTAGGGTTTCCATATTAAGGCCTAATTCATTTAAACACTTTGTTGTCTATATGGAGAGCAGAGGTTGGTGCTAAATATTAACTGACGAAACATAAGTTTGAAAAAAGAAGTTAGTGTTTCAAATTGTATGCTAAGCGTGGCTGATTTCACGGTTTCTAGAGACTGCTTCTTCCATACTTTTTTCCCGATTATACGGCTCTGTAGAAGTTAGTTAGTTTCGCTGAAGATGTATAATTTGCAGGTTTGATTAGGGATTTAAGACATAATCCAGATAATTTTAGTGATAGGGGGAGTGCCTGTGTCTTAATGGTTAAAACAAACAAACTCATATAAAACACCTTCAGATATTGGCAGCCATATGGAGAATTTGCCATAGACTACAGAGGCAAAAGAATGAGTTCAACACTGCAAATAAGAAATACTCTGAAACAAGGGAATTATAATATGTATTTAATGTGAAAATCTTAAATGTCGTGATTACGAGTTCATAGTTGTCAGTTTACTGTGTTATTACGAATATCAGGTGTACCGGTAATTATTGAGTGTATGAGTTCTGTCGGGCATATTTTGGAACATTGGTACCATCAACCCATTATACATTTTTAGAATTGAAGTACATATATGTTCTTATCGTAATTAATTACTAAGTGCCGTGCTCTCTGATAAGGTTTAAATAACAATACTCTATCTCCTGGTTTATATATTTTAAATTCATAAATAACCGTTTCTATTTAACTTTATTATTTGCGTGTTGTTGCCATCATAACTTTGAGTTTCCAAATGTGGCATACCGGTGTTCACATGTATTTAGGTTACATGAATAGTAATGCGGCTGTTTCATACACACACTAGCAATTTTCTATCGTTTGAAATCAAAACAGCGACATGGGTAGCCTTGTTGTGAACTGAGTTGCAGACAGTGGATTGTCACTTCAAGTCTCATAATTAAGGTCATGCAAGATTCGTTCTCTTCTACACGACTTCCCGGTCGATGTGCTTTCGAACGTCCAGGGCCGTATTTTGTGTTGCTCTTGAGTGAAAATGTAGGACTGGAACAGAGGATTGGACTCTTTTTAAGTTTCCCATTAACCTAGATCTAGAAAGAATTTAGACTGCCAGCAGATGTGGATCAAATAACATGGGATATGGCAGATCACATACCGTCACTAATACAATCCAGTTGATTGTGATGACGAATCATCTTGGAAATCATCAAGACTACAGCTGTATGTGGTAAATTCAATTCAGTAGAAATTGTTGCTGGAGAAAGTAGTTACTGATCGTGTCTATTGGTCCGCATACTAGGGGGACGCATCAGGAATACAATAGCAGAACACTCAATACTGTGACAACAGGCTAAATGGAGCCTAACAACGCACAAAATGTCACCCCCGAAGTGGACATGCAAATTGTCGAACCCCAAACCCACCCACCTTTTACACTCGTTAAATAATTTAAAAATAAGGAAAGAGCGACATTTTTTCGAGTTACTCTCAAATGATGTGGGGCGACATACTGCACAGGGCGACGTTTTGCACAAAACTGATGCCCCCACATGTGCAATATGTCGCCCAACAAAATTTGATAGTAACTCGAAAAAATGTCGCCCTTTCCTTTTTTTTTTTTAGCTCACCTGGAAAAAGTCGAGATGAGCTTTTATTTCGTCAAGGGTTAGAATGTCGTTTTCTCATTGGGTATTTATCGCCACATGACTGCTGTCTATAGTTTCAAGGATAGCCAATAAGATTCCATAGACCGCAGCTGGCACTTAAGGGCGTGTAGCGAGAAAATGAAGACGGTGGGCCACGGTCACGCTGCTATGCAGTCTTTCGTGATCAGTTGATAAACAAACAGAAAAGCAACATATTTAACGATATTTGTCTTTATTTCATTTTCGACAACATTTCTGGGCAGATCCACCTCTGATGAGGTCAAAAAGTTCAAATAAAAATGATAAATGTCTGTGTGCATGGACGTGCAAAACGTCGTCCTTTCGCAAAATGTCGCCTAAAAGAAAGAGGTGACGTTCCCTGCGCAAATTGTCGCCCAGGCGACATTTTGCATGGCCATAACCTATACAAAATGTTGCCGGCAACATTTTTCAATGGGGCGACATTTTGTGTGTTAACAGCCGCCCTGAAACAAACAACAACAACGAACAGTATCTTGTTCTGGAACTATACCTCTATTTCAGTTTATGTAAATAACTCGCATCTTAATCTGGAGTTAGTTCAGAGCTACTGTCCCCGACTCCTCCAGAACACTGCAGAGATATGGAAGCTTCCGGGGGAAATAAATGGAAATGTATCAAAAACTATTTGAGTCCTCACGAATATATCTGTTATGGTATAATATGTTATTGTAACTTTGGGAATGTTGTGGTCTACCGGTTAAATACAAGAAACGACATGCGCCATGTACTGCATCAGGTCGTCACGTCTTTAGAAGAATGAAGCAATCAAAAATGCTATTACACAAATTGCATTAGGGAAATTATAGCATGACTGTGCACTTGATTGCATCCTATTTTGTAAACGCACAGTAATTTAGTGTCTAATATATACGATGCTGGTCACAAAGTAAAGCCTAGTAATACATCGATGAGATTTGTTAGCGCCTTTTGTAAACAGACCACTGTTGATGACTAGGTCTTTTGGTTTACACGCATGACTTATTTTCATTAATTAAGAACTGTGCTATTGTAGCATTCGGCTGTACTAGGAACACACCCCATGCTGGACATTATAATGTTGTAACTGATTAAGAAACAATACACTGTAGAGCGTTTGATTTAAAAAAATCACACATTGCTATGTGATCTTTACAAACAAATTATTTAACGAGTGTAATGGCGCTACCGTTTCTTGTTGTAGTTTATTGTATTTTTCCAAAATAGTAATCTATCTTGAAAAAGATTTACTAGAGACAATAGGAAAATACCAATTGTTTGGGACTACAGATCGTGTTAATGACAGAATGTTTTTGTTACGTACAATATATAGATGATCATCCTTTAAACAAGAGAAGCAAATGACAGCTACTGTTAAATTGGGGCATTATGCAGCATTCTGAACACTGGGCAATAAAACACAAATTTTATGCAAATACTTCCAATTTTATAATAAGGGGAAGCTACCAATTCAGAATACAGCTATCCAATAATGAGTCTTTTAGTTTGTCCTACATAGGAGTTCTCTGTATATTGTAATGTTTAAGCATATGTTTATGTTCCTCTAACTTCAAGTTATGTCAAGCGAATGTGGTATTTGGGGTGCAAAAAATCTATATAAAATATATACATATAAAGCAAAGACTTCAATGTTGTAAATTTATTTAGATGTTAGTGTGAAGATTTGTTTGAATGTTTCGCCTTGAGAACGGTCTTAGGTTAGATACCACAACATTGCGGAAATACAGTCAGAAATTTCTAAGTCATACCAAAATGCTTGGAAGCCTTCATTTAATTGTTACATGTGATAAAAAAAACCGCCTCTGAATCAGTATTTTTGGTACTCCTTATACGGAAGCCACATTCATATCAATACTGAAACAACAAATTACACCCTTTTTTGTTTCTATAATATATTGACACTAAACAAACTCTCAGTTCTGTTTGACATCATTTAAATATCCATATTAAATTATCATTGTTATTGTATGGATAAATGATGTGAAAACATTCCATTTATTTTTTAGCAATTATCGTCGGTCCAGGAGATTCTTTTCAAAAAGCCGTAATTTGCCCTAGACCGACCTCCTTATTTACGGCTATATATATTAATTTTTTTTTTACGCTACTTGTTGCAAAGCGCAGGCTTGCCAAAACAACTTGCCCATAAGTTTAACATTTTTTCAAGTAACCAAATGTTAAATATGTGTTGTTGTTGATATTCACAAAATAAAGTTCGCGTTAACTGCGGGGAATCACAGGGTGGTGTTTTGGGAGTTTTCCTCGGATGTCCAATTTGTTTCTGATAAAATTGTCGTATGCGTGAAACCCACTTGGATACGTCGTTGAACAAACATACACTCAGACACATACAAAAAATAAACACCAGCTTAAATCAGTTAACTATAAAGTCATTGTGTTCCCGCGAGATAAACCTGTTCATATATCAAAAATATTCTTTGCTTAAAGTATATCTGTTTGTAGCCCAGCTGCTTGAGTATTTCTATAGTCTTTAGAAATTGCGACACTACCACGATTCTGCAGTTAATCTTCCAATTTATAAAAATTGCATGTCCTGACCTTGATTTAAACTGTTCTGACCTCTAAAACGGCCACTTTACATCTATCAAAATCAATCATTTTTCAGCAGCATACCAAATACGCGGGGTTTTCCAGTTATGATGTTACGACAACAGGGTGGCCTCCCTCTGTGAAATAACGTTATCGGTTTACGGCAAGGAAGGGCTAATCCACGATTTTTAACCCGGGCAGTATAGTGAATATTGCAAATTAACAGGTAAACGTTAACGAAATCATATGAATTTCCTTTCCCCATGGCTTAAAACATAATTCTTTGCAAAAGTAAGAATTTTAAAGTTACAATTTCCGGAAAAACAACAGCCCGAAATGTTTAAGAATAGGCAGCCTGCACTCCGGTGCCATAAAGTGGCAACGTCATTTCGCAAAGGAACGTCACTCTGTTGTCGTAACGTAATAACTCAAAACCTTCAGCTGAGAACCGTCCTTCGTTGAGTGTTCAACGAACAAAACAGACAAAACAGAACGTATTTGGCGAGACGGTCATACAGATTCAATATTTATTTTTGTTCAGAGGCAGGACTTATTTCTAAAAGTTTTGTACGGCTGGACGTCCTATCTCTTTTGGGTGTATAATACAAGTCTAAAACTATACACAGTGAATAGTTATCTCTCCCTTATTTCGTCTGAAATTAAAAATACAAAAGGTATATAATTTATGGTTAGCGTAGCTATAATATTTGACAGATTTTGCCAAATATATTTCTGTAATAGATGGGACACTACTATAATAAAAGTAAGAAGCGGCTAAGCTTTTTAATAGAGCAGGTTAGTTAAACATGGTAAATAGAACTGGCTATATGTATTATCGCCTAATTCTTGCCAAGTGTAAGCAGGAATGTTTAGCAAACGAGATCACGTGACCATTTGGCACATTCCGTGCTTTACCATGTAAACCAGGTTTAATGTACAAACCGTTGAGTCGTACAACACAAGCATTTAGTATTTCAAAATTAATAAGAAAATTGGCCTCTCATTTAAATGACGCGAAAGGGCATACACGATCTATAGGATTGAGCTGAGTACTAGAGCGATGCTGGAAAGGTACAGTATCATCATGGCTGAAGTATGTGTCGTTTTCGCTCCCATGTTCGCAAGACAGTTGTCGGTAAAATAATAGCATTGCTGGCCCGAAGAAATCGAATCCGAAACTATTGGGATCGGTTTTTACCGTACAAGTATCTGGTGTATCCTTGTCGACAATGGCACACGAGCGCTCAGTGCCTTTTACCATGAAGTCTTGACTGGCATCTGAAATTAAATCAATGTTTACTATTAGTAACTCAAATTAAAAATATGACCGTAGGTTAGGCATTCCCACACATTTGAATTTTGATTCAGAACATAGGATAAGCGTATTGAGACACTTTTAAGTTATATATAAAAAATATATATTAAAATAGTATTTAGACTCCCATATACATAATGTATATATCTGCATATAAAAATGGCTGTATATGGAGTATAATACCCAGGGCCATAAAACTATACAATGATGACTAATGCAGGAAAGGTTGTAAATATCCAAACGTTAATTAAGGCTAAAGTCGATTGATATGGGAACGGGAAGAAAACAACAAAGTGAAGTGAACCTGAGTGGATAGGCGGTAAACAGTAGTTTGAAGTCCAATTGTATAATTGTTTTAAGGATGCTCTAAGCCCCCCTCGCCTCAATATTTGCGTTTTTTAAATTTTTTTGCATATACCAAAAGTTGAGATTGTGATGTTTATCCCAGAGCAGACCCGATAAAAACCCGATTTGAATTTGAAGACCGTTAAATTTGATGATAAAACTTGACTACATTATTTACAACAGGGGTGTTTTGACAATCAATTAAATACAGGTTGCTACCTGGAGAGGAT
>JARFOD010005444.1:0-11644 GCA_031763545.1 Mopalia muscosa | reverse complement strand
CATTTGAAGCTAATCTTGGACAGAAATGATAAGGATATCTAAGTAGATGTGTTCGTAAAGTAAGGGGCTATACGGTATGATCTCATTTTCAATAGGAGTGTAGTTTAACATCATATTAAGCTGCATTCCACATTTAAACTCTCTATTTTAAGCGGTTTGGTTTCTATCCTTTTCACGTGGTCATGTCAAAAAAAGGGACAGATCCGGGCATATTTGTTGCCATGGAAACCTGAAACTTATTGGGAATGATCCCATTTTCAATAGGAATTTAGTTTAGCATCTTATTAAGCTGCTTTCCAAATTTGAACTCTCTATCTTAAGCGGTTTGGCTTCTATTCTGTTCACGCGGTCATGTAAAAAAAAAAGTGACACATGCGGACATATTTGTTGCCATGGAGACCTAAAATGTTTTGGGAATTATCCCATTTTCAATGGGAGTGTTCTTTAGCATCATATTAAGCTGTATTCCAAATTTGAACTCTCTGTCTTAAGCGATTTGGCTTCTATCCTGTTCATGTGGTCATGTAAAAAAAAGTGACAGTTCCTGACATATTTGTTGCCATGGAAACCCGAAATTTGCTGGGAATACTCCAATTTTAATTAGGAGTTTAGTTAAGCATCGTATAAAGCTGCATTCCAAATTTGAACTCTCTATCTTAAGCGGTTTGGCTTCTATCCTGTTCATGTCGTAATGTCAAAAAAAGGGACAGATACGGACACATTTGTAGCCATGGAAACCTGAAATTTGTTGGGAATGATCTCATTTTCAATAGGAGTGTAGTTTAGCATCATATAAAGCTGCATTCCAAATTTGAATTCTCTATCTCAAGAGGTTTGGCTTCTATCCTGTTCATGTCATCATGAGGGAAAGTTGGACCGACCGACAGAGTGAGTTATAGAGCTGCTCATTAGCAGCTAAAAATACCGTTCAATAATCAATGTATGGTGTAAGCAAAAATATGGCAGGTGTAAATATAAGTTATATGCATGAGCATAACTTATATAGAACGTTTAATTTGGCAAAAAAATATTTTAGATTTTTTTCAGGTGAAAATTTTCCATTTCAAAGGAATCATAAATTTGGGGGGAAAACATATTACTTTTTGTGGGGTTAATGGACAACTGATTTCTATGAATCCACGGATTATACCTGTATTTTATCCTGAAATTAACAAAATAACCAGGGGCATCATGTTAGATATTCAACAAAGAAAGTTAACAGAAGAAAAGTTACCATAATGCTGTATTATTTAGTAATCATGAATTCTATTTTGAAAAACGTATATTTGCACAAATGCATTGACTCCTCCAGAAAATGGGAAACTAACCAATTTTCCAAATGAGAGGGTCCAGAAGTGTTCATGTCTGAATTCTAACACTCCGTCAAGAGTTGAGGCTTCTCTCAGTAACTTATCCAGCTGGCCAATGATGTGAGATGGGGTTGTCTGTTCAACAAAGAGAATATATTACAGAGGAGATGCCAAAAAAATAATTATCATTCCTAGCGGTCACATAACGCCACATTCTTCCATTGCAATTGTTTGAATGAATGACAGCAAACCCCTATAGAACAGGTCATTGAGAGATTTATATTTAGGGATGGGTAAAAGAATTTCCTTTCTGAGTTTCCTTAACTTAAGAAATAATTCAGTTATGGACAAATCAATTACATGAAATCCTGATGCATGAGCATTGTAATAACTCATAAACATTATTTCATGACCTGTAAATTTGATATGAATGGTAGCAATTATTGTGTTCAAACACTACAACAGATATAACTATGTAGACACTAATTTTTGTTCACTTAAGAAATATCACTATGTATACAGCAGTTTATTCCAGCTTACCTGCAGCAGTATTTTGCCAGTAAAAACACTCATTGGAAACATGGTACCCAGTATCATGAAGGCGATAGACATGGCTGCCCAGGTGTCTGCTACATGGTAATTCCTGACAAGGTCAAATAGGATCAGTCATTCATATATTTATTACGGTTCACTGTGATTTGTTTGCTTGCTTGAGGTTTAACATCGTATTCTAGGGTATTCGACTTATACGATGACAGATTGTTTAACACTTCACTGTTCCTTGCTTAAATAGTAATACAGTGGAAAACTGGGAAGAAAGCTCACAAAGAAAAAATAAGTTGCAATTGCTGGGGCCTCATCATGTGATTCACTGACTGAAACCATGCACAGCACATCAAGGAATGATTAGTAAGCTGACAATCTTACCACTGAGCGATGGCCAAGGGCCGATTTACTTTTGATATTTTTTTTTTATTTGATTGATTAGGGTTCTGAGAGCCCCAAGGCTCTAGGAAGCTCTTTATAACCACCTGGTAGTTGACATATATATATATATTTTTTTTTTGTGGTTTTGTTTTGTGTTAAATTTCTAATAAAGCCAACAGATTTAAATGACTAAACACTATATAACGGTTTTTGAACATTTACAGATACTATATTTTGAGAACAGGCTTATGGATTGGACATAAGCAATCTACTTTTGAGAGATAATGGGCGGCCCTGATTTCAATTGCTGAGTCTTTTCTCTTTAGATTTATAGAATTATAGCAACCCAAGGCCATACACCTTAAGTGCAGTTTATCATTACCATAATGGCCAAAGAAAATCCAAAATCCAACCATGCTAGACACTAAGCCACGCCCCTAACCATCGGAGCAGGAACAACAGGTATTTCCATATTTGAGGGTATACATGGTTACCATGGTTTCCAAACCTACACAAAGCCCCAGAGTGCATCTGGACATGCACTGGTCTGGCCACAATACAACTGATTTTCAATGGGCATTTGAAATAGTTTCTGGTACTTACTTGGTATCTATGAGAATATAGGCTATTAGCTGTGCAACCGCTCCTGCAAAGGCTATCAGTGCAAAGGGGTTGATTCTCGGCAAGAGGAGCTTACTCAGTCCGGGTATTACATGACACAGACTAAAACAAATTAATTTATTTTAAACTTATTTTCTTAATTATTTAATTTCTTATTTTGAATATCACAGTAATGGCATTGCCACTTACTGAAGATAACTAGCGTCAAACTTATTAAGAACATGTGTTAGGTAAGGCAAATAGAGTAGCTATTTCCTTAGTATTTTACAAGATGTGCTTGGATGGGTCGGGAGATAAAATAATAAATTTTCATTTCCTCTTAGCTTTCAAATTGCAGGTAACATCAAACAAAATAGAGGTAAATCAGGTCAAATAGTTTCTAACCTCTCACTCATGTCAGTCATATGTTCTTGTAGCCAGCTAGATCCTGAGGCAGCAATCACATGGTTCATGGCCCGATTCCTCATGCTATAGGTAAGAGCCATGTGCAAGACAAACGAAAATATAGTACCAACTAACAGACGACCCCTGAAATATAACAAATAGTATCTTTATGAGTACATGCATATTGGGAGAAATCGCGACTAGCACAAGGATTCGTCTAACTTGCTCACAAGAATAAAAGAGTTGGTTAAAATTATTTTCAGTGTGATCAAGGGATTCATTTTTAACAAAATGAGGGTTTACTACTTATTGCTGTTTGTGTGTTTGATTGGTACTAAATAAATTACTTTCATTAATATTTATATAATAAAATTCAATGAACTACTTTCCTTGGTGATGTACAAGCCAAGTAGGTGATTAAAAGCAGTAATGACAAGATGGATGAAAGGGACCTATTTCATGAAATATCTTTTATAACAATTTCTTCAATTGATTTTTATGGCAAACATTTTAACACATTTCAATTATATTCCAGTGACGTAGTAATCAAATCTTCATTTCTGTACAGATAAACCTTCTAATTCGACATGTGGATGTTTAAGGGATTATTCACTTACGTGTGGATTTCAGGCTGTTCCAGTAACCTTTCCACACTGAAAGATAAAACATAAAGAATAGAATTAAAAACATTGCCATATTTTAAAATTTGATATTTATTTTGGGATTCTTCATGGTTTTAAGCTCTATTTATATTTTAAACTATTATTTATGATAAAAGCTATAGCTATTTTTAAAGACAGAATTATATTTATTTGACTTGTGTCACCAGTTTTTACACCATAATAAATGTTCTTTGAACCCATTGGTGGCATGAAAGGCAAAGGAAAACACTTAAAAAATGACAAGCTGGTTACTGGACAAAAAAACACAGTGCCATTAGAGAAAAGGTTGCAACAAACTACAACAAAAGCTTTGATCATAGTCCACCTAGCAAAGGACTAAATGGGTATTCAAGAGAACATTTTTATATTTTTTGCTTTTTTTGCTTCTCTTTGGAATTTAAATAACACAAAATATTTCACAAAAGGGAAAGTATTTTAGAAATTATTTTCTTTTGAAAGATTCAAGGTGTAAAATTACTGGCTGAAAAAATAGGTAATGCTTTTTCTCAATCTCATTTACAAAATTATAAAATAATTTGATTCTTATCTTGCATAATATTCAGAATCTTTAATTCCTTCTTTTTTTTTACCAAAACTTGGAGTTTTATTTTTAGCACCCATTGGTAATAAACAATGATAGAATCAGGATTAAATTTTTTTAGGGTTAGGATTGGGTTTTTTTATGTTGCACAGTTTAACTTTTTACTAGCCATGTTAAGGTATGCCAGCACATTTGGTAAAGAAATGTAGTAGTGACGTCACTGACGACAAACAATGGCAACACAGGAAAATCTTAAGGCACAGAATAAAGCCAGACAACAGATTTACATTGTTACCCAAGAGCCCAGGGGCACCAAAAAGATTACTCAAACAATCCACTTTTTATGCAGGAAACTATATTTTTTTTGCGTGTACAAAATGCCCAGAGAGTGATCCTACCTTTCTTTAAGAATGAAGAAAGAACCAAGTTGAGAGAGTGTGGTGCTGGCAAATACTGCTAATACTTCAAACCTTTCATATCTACGACAATAAAGTACATGATTGATTTATATGACAGTGGTTTGACATGAATTGACAGGGACAATAAATTCAAAGATAAACAACACAATTTTCTAGAATAAATTTGCCCCATTTTTTTTTCTTTACCCTTTTCTTGATTTTATAATTCACTGACTGAAGGTAGTAGGTTTTAAACAGGCTGGCTTTACTTTCCATTGCTGGAACATTTTTAATTTTCAAATAGAGCAAAAGATATCAGATTTAAATCTTGTCTTGGTGTAGTTTTAACTGTTTAATTACAGTTCTGTCATATGAATTGAATGAACAATTAGTATTAGGTTTCTGTGGCCTTCTAGACGTATTTCCTAGAAGTCAAAATTGCCATACTCACCCAAATGAATACTGTGGAGATGGATGTTGTTGTTGTACCCAAACTGTCAACAGGCAAGTCAATAAGCTAGGGGAAATAAAGAGAAATCCATTATGATCTTGTGTTTATTTAAATTTAATGTGGTTTTAAGTTAAACTTATTGCAAGGTCAGTATTTTATATTTGATCAGCATTTCACCAAATAGAAGAATATAGATGATTTATCTTACTAATTAAGAAAAAGGTTTTCAAAGAATTGTGTGCATTAGTAGCATGACCCCAAACGTTCATATTTCATATTACAAATGATACTCATGCACTTGAAATGCAAAATTCAGAGATTTACATACATAGTTATTTTCTCCAATTATAATTGATTTACAACAACAACAGTATCATATTGATATAAATCTCAATAACGGTAGGAATAATAAAGTTACCTGAAGATGTCATATATTGTGAGATAGGTATAAGCAGTCAAGGCTGAAAGTAAATCAAATATATATAAGTCTGATGAAATGAAAGGTTGATTCATTGAATCTGGGATTAGTATAGAGGGATAAGAAACATTGCTTCCCTTGGAATCAGGGATCTGTGAACGTGTTACTCTGCTAGCATGAATCGCTCACTTTTAAGGACATTTTTTACACTATGTAATGTGTTTGCAAGTTATCCCTCCCAATAACTTTTGAGAAACACAGGTGTAAACGCAACCACTGACCACTGTAGTTTTGAAAATCGAACAACAAATTTAGATTGACACTCATGAAATTTGTTTTTCTGATAGGGGTTTATTCACTCACGCGATGCAGGGTCAGCCCGATGGGTTAAGGAAACTAACCTCAAATCTCCAAATCTGGTACATTTGTGAAGTTAAGAACGTTAAGTACAAATGCTTTCCTTGTTAAATCGGTCACGTGTTCAGTGAACAAACATCAAACAGAAATCAGAGATCGATGAGATTGATGCACAACATGTGAGAAACAAGCAATAAAAGGTTTGATAGATTGGGGTTTAACATCATACTCAAGGGTATTTCACTTATATGACAACGGATTGTCCACAAAGCACAGTTCATTGCCTTATTATGGTGAAGAAAAAAACCCACCCAGGCAATATCCACATCTTGTGACTCACTCTGTCACTCATATACCTGAGGGTCTCGATCCTGTGAACAATACATTGAAGTAGGCTTAGAAAGAGCACTTGCTAACCAGTAAGCCATGGCCGGCAAAATAAGGAAACACAATACTATACAATCAGTAAAATGTTGATTGATTGATTGATTGATTGGTGCTTAACGTCGTGCTCAAGGCTAAAATGTTGAAGAACCCTTTTATTTACACATACTCTGAATAAGCAGCAAAACTTGTTTGTAGAATGATATGAATAAAAACTGCAATCCTCAGTAGATTCAACAAGGGGGAGATAACTTACCCATACTGTCTGAGGTATGGCTCCATAGTAACAGTAGAATAGTGCCCATTACGTTAACGCACAATAACAGTAGTATCCTCTTACCCTGCAGAAAAAGTGAAAATCAAATAATGGTAGCGTGTAGAATATGATTGCAGGCATTTGCAGCTTAGGCCCAACTCACAAAACAATTACATCATATTACATCACTCAATGTACGAGTTTGAAAATGGATTTCATTGCTTGCTTCCATTGATTGTTTTTTTCTGCCGTACTAAAGAACACACATAAATATGTTATCATGGTGTAGATAGCACCAACATGAACCGCCAATGTTACTGCCATTACTGGAGTAATTTTACATATACATACATATCTACCTAACTGCTTCTCAATTTTCTGCTGCTTACCTCATCTTCTCTTGCAGTATAACATAACTCCCTCCAAAACGTGCGTAACAATGATCTACTCTGTACAAATGGGTATATTGTTCCCTGCAACAAACACACAATATTTAAGATTATATCATAAACAAAAAATATGCAAACATATACAAAAAAGTCTATTCAAACATATGAATACAAAAGAAATCAAATTAATATTTAAGTTTCACCTATAAAGCAGAATTCAAGTACATGCAGGCATATCCTTACTTATCATTCTGTTTTCACTTTTACTCAGATCTTTGCACTCATTATATGATGGTATTCCAGCCCATCAACATGATCACCACAAACGACAAGATACAGAATATCAAATATCATGTACTTACCGATGTGTGGTAATTCGTTCTTCCATTATCTCTATCTGTAAAACAAGACAAACTCAGACATATACTTCAAACATTAAACTCAAAATCCAATTTCTAGTGAGCATAGATTTGAAAAGTATGAACTATTAAGAACAACAATGCTGAAAGCTGCAAATTTCATGAATATGTTTAATATGTATATTTGGTATATAATTTTATGTTATATTATTACTGACTGAATTCTTTGTCTTTCTCCAAGAACCCTAACTGCCAAAATGGCTCTTCTTTCAATTTATCTATTTTGAATATTTTGTATACTTTATATATCTATATCCATATTTAAAGATACCAATCGGTAGCACCTTTGGAGGTAAACATCAAAAAGAGAAACAAAACAAACTTAACGGGACATACAAAAGTGTTTATTTTTTTTAAATATGGAGATATACAATGCTATTCAATATAAATAATCAAGAATTCTGTAATTTAACTTCAACACAGGTTGGATTTAAAAGGCTAGAAGCCATGGGCTTTTTTGTGTGTATTCTACGTCCAGATAGTGTGAAAGGTAGAGATAACAAATAGTGTAGATGCGCGTAAAATATATCTAATCTATGCCCTTTGGTGCATTTGGTTTGAACATATAGGTTGTTGCCCTTCGATTGTTTCAGTGACTGAACCAAAAGAATATATCTCAAGACGTCGGAACTGATCAAAGCTAAATACTACAATACAATGTATGTTAATTTTCATCTGCCTCTGTGCAAATCTTGATTTTATTTGGAAACTTAACTAAACCATTTTGAGAACTTCTTAAACAAAGTTATCCAGCTTGTACTTCTCACTATCGAATTCAGGCAGCGCGATAGGCCTACACAAAATTTTTCAATCTAGAAAAGTTTTTCCGACAGAGATCCAGGTACCGTCATTATATAGCGTATGCAATACTGACATTTCGACACGGACTTCAGAATGAATGAACTCAGTGTTACTGTGTTACCATTAATATCTGTTGAGAAAGCACCTGGAGAAGAGTCTGAGGAGTAACTACTACTTATTAAATCGGGAATTTTGTTGAACGTATTCATTATTGTTCAGAGTTGAACGTAAAAGAACGATATTCTTGTCTTCAGCAACTGTCAAAACACACGTTGCAGTGATTGTCAGCCATGTTAAGGGGTCAGTGTCCTCGGCACTCATTGGTTATTAAGAAGCTAGCCAATCAAATGGGAAGTTTTAAACAGTGTAGGCGAGTGGGAGATGACCCTAGCGCCCCCTATATTCCATTCTTGTCTGCAGTATTGTAGGTAAAAAGACTTTGTCCGAGTGGCCCTAACGTTTTATTTTTTGATAATGCCTGACGGCGAAAACAACATCAGATAATAACCGTTCCAACAAGAATTCTATAGCACCAATCACAAGTCACATTTTTATTCAAATCCCCAAGTCCTGTTTTCATGCTGCTTTGCATGACAACTCAAGACTCAATAAATTCTATTTTAAGGATAGGCTATCGGTACTCTAAACCCTCTACAGAGTGTTTTTACATTTCGCCGTTTAACTTCTAAACTACTGTGAATTTCGCAACACATGTATATATATATATTCGTAATCGTTCGTTTCTGGGGAACATTAATAAGTAAACTATTTTTTTCTAAAATCTTCAGAAGAAAATATTTTGCATAAAAACTAAATTTTTGCTACTTCTTTTACACTATTTTATTTACGTCATTTGTTTTTCATTTTCCATCAACGTAAAAAACATTACGTGAACAAAAAAACTGTCATTCAGTTTTTTCCTATTTATCTTGATTTTCTTGCAATCAAGTAATATAGTCAGATTTCTGAGAATTGATAATCCAGCTCTTTTTTCCATTCACAAATTTTTTTAAAAAAATGTGTAAGAAAATATCACGTCATGATTGGATAACAATTAAGAGGAATATGGTTGTGATTCTAGATGCCAGCTATTGTAAAATTTATGTTATTATCAATACTTTTTTAGAAAAATAATGATAGTTCCCTGGGTGCAAAACAGATAGTGGATGTCTATGATGTATGTATCATATGACTATGGTATCATCTGACATGGCTAGACCAAAACAGTACTTTTCTGCAAATTATCATCAGAGGTTATTAGTGTTGGGATGCGATATTGTTTTTAGTGCACAAGTATTTGCAGCTCAACACCACTTGTCTGTATTAGATTTCTCTACATTTCTCACTTGTAATTCTTGAAATCCATGTTTCAGATGAAATGGTAATTTCCAGAAACTTCAACTTGGAGTATTCTATATAATTAAGATGTTTCGTAAACAAGCTCCTTCCACTGATTTACTGTCCAGGGCAGCATTCGGTGTGAAAGCTTTTGTGGCTGCAGAGGTTGTGTTTCTGGCTGGATCATATTATTTCTGGAGGAAAATGAATCAATCTCAAGGTATATATATCAAGTTCACTGCATTTGTTTTATTGGGGGTTTAACATCATTCTCAAGGCTTCTTTGCTTATAATTTCTCTCTCTGCCATAATTAAATATGGTGGCAAACCAGCAGGACCCCTTATAAAAGTCAAACCCTCGGTTGCTGAAGCCACATCATGTGACTCCCTCATATATCAGAGGTCGACTGAGTGACGCAACCCTGTTTACAGTATATCATCGGAGGGGGATCAGTAGGCTAACATGTTAACCACTGTTTAGTCTGTAATTGAGTGAGAGATAACTAAGTCTTTAAGCCTTGCCAGTACACATTGGCCTGATATTGGGTGTCTTCTGGTAGCACTTGAATGTAACATAATACACAAGTAGTTTAATTAAAAAAACGAGAAATCGTTTTGACTCAATACTTCAGCATTTATTTTAGGATCATCAGCAGATGAGTGTTTCTAGAGTCTAGACCATTAAGGAAGTCTTTTAATTAAACATTCCCAGGAAATGTATTTTCCAGCTCTTTCAATTATTTCTGAAGTTCATCTGTTTTCTAACAAACATGTTAAATATAGTATTAAGTGTTTCAATGAAGAATATGCCGCCGTTTTCTATGCCAGTAACAGGGAATTTTTCCATGTAAAAAGCTTTTGTTTATTATTAAATGTTTCCATATATTGCCACAGCCAACATCCAAGCAAGAAATAAGATTTCTTAGAATTTAACCGAGTATAAGTTAAATAAGCAACTGTTTTTATTTTCCATACAGAATTCCGATACAAAGTTCATCAGAAGTTTCCATCAATGTTAGAAGGTAACATTTCTTAATTTCTTTGGGTGATTATGAGTGTTTGGGAGATTTCTGTAAAGCACTGATGTTTTTCTTAGCAATTCAGGACCTTGAGAAGGGTGTGTCATCATAACATTCACATAGACATTATGGGATGAATGCATTGAATGAATACAATGACACAGTTAAGATTTATTCATTTTAAAACAGCAAAGGCAAAAATCTATAAAATGAGACCTGTCCCATTTCTTCCCTGCTGGGGACCTAGTATTGCCCGTTGGTTTAGCTTAGATATTATAAAGAAAGCTGCAAGAACTAAATCCATTTGTTTAAAGTTGCATTCCATTTATAAAAATTATGTCAGCAGGAGATTTGTTTTTGATGCTATCTGTTTTGTCAAGTTTTAAAACTATTCTCAACCAATCAAATTGCAGCAAACAATGGGAATCGCTTGAATTTCTACAAACCGAGTACAATTACGTTGAATACAGCATGAAATCAGAATCAAACAAAATGCATTGTTGTGTAATTTTTTCAAGACCCTGTACTGGTATCTTTATTTTGAGTGTTGATTTAAGAGGAGTAAATAGACTTGTAGAAAAGCAGTTTAAAAAACTGTTATCCTGAGTGTGTGTACATATTGTGGTATCTTTTCAGGGTTAATTTGGCCTTTAATGTACTATGGACTGGTCAGTTGGGTCTTTATAGCATTGACTATGATTCAATATTCATTGAAATCAATTAAAATAATCTGTTTGTAAAATGGTATAATGTTTTTGTGTTGATTGTCATGAAAGTAACTAAATTAAGCCAGGTAACTTTAAAACAGATTCAAGCTATAAAGCATTAAAAACCTGCAATAAATAAACAACACAGAAGGCTCAGACAAAATATTGAAAGCTATCCACATCTTAGAAGTAGGGAGTCTAAAATGGTCATTTTGCTTCACTTTTCATATAACTGGGTGTCCAATTTTGACAGTTTTCCTAT
>JARFOD010005433.1:0-11644 GCA_031763545.1 Mopalia muscosa | reverse complement strand
ATATCACTATGTAATTAATATATTTACTCGTTTTTACAGATCCTCTTTGCTGGTCACGTGCCGATGTCCACCAATGGGTGTGCTCTATGAAACTGAACAACAATCTCGATGTGGATGTGTCTATTTTACCGCTGAATGGGAAAGGACTTTGTCTTATATCTCTGGAGACATTTAGAAAACATATCCCACGTGGCGGAGAAGTGCTATTTAGAGATTTGTGGCGAAGAATGTTATAACTGAACGGTTATTTAATATCAATGAAGTGCTTTATAAATAAATGATACGTTTTACAAAAATTCTTTCGTTTTACATTATCATTGTAAATAGGTATACGGATTCTGTGTTATGTGATAAATTTTGGTTCAATTTGAGTTCAAGGGGTCCAGCAAGACCTTAAAAAACCCGAGTAGACCAACTGTAAAGAGAAGCGAGGATTTGTTAGTATGTATGTTTGATTAGGGTTAAACGGCGTACTCAATTTACTTATATCACAACAAGTGTTCAGTTCACACTGTTCCTTGTCACATTGTGTTACTCAGTCATATACCTGATGGTCGACATCTGATCTCGATCCCGTGAGCGGTACATCGAAGTAGGATTACTAAGCGCACATGCTGACCACTAAGTCACGGCCGCGAGTCAGGGAAGTGATAAAAATGGTGTTCTGAGATACTTTCGAAAATTGCATAAAAGTTAGTTAATTACTTTTTTTGGAAAGTAAAGTATGGAAAACCTCATATTTAACTCAGTTCTTGCTCACTCATTATTTAATAACTAGTAATTTTTTTTTCATTATCGTGTAATCAATATTCACCAAAATCAAACCATTTTTATTTCAATTCGGTAAGAGTTTTTTTTTATTGGTTTTTGGTCTTGTTGCAATTATTATATTTACAAAAACGATAAAGGATCAATTTTTTGTCAAACTTGAGTTATAATCTTGAGAGTACCATACTGGCACAAAATGGACTATGGAGGTTATCTATTATCCAGAAGCACACACAGGACCTCACTGAACAAGTCTGAAGTCATATGATCAGGAGAACGAAAATTTAATAACCCATTTAACGAATCAAATGTTGTTGTATAGAGCAAAAGGGGAGACAATCCATAACTACTATTGTAAATGACTCCGGATGAAATTAAATAATTAAATGTTTGTTCTAATTGCTCTATTTGGGGTATTTTTATCACGGGTTTGGTTTTTCTTACAATCACCAAGATTGCTTTACATAGTCTGGAAAAGATCACATTCTCAGAACAGGTTTTCAAAACAGAATATTTTGATTAAAGTCTGGAATATGAAACAGGGCTTTCACCTAAAGTTTATTAAAGTAGAAGTCAATTAAAGCATCGCCGATTTGGTTTTTCTTTTAATCACTTAGTCCCCTTGTGGGTATAATCTGCTTTAAGAGTTTGGAAACGCTCTGGTTAACGTCTGGAAAGAAACCTCCTGCGAAATTTGTCCATTAGGTTTAATAATCACATTGGTTATAGTCTTAGATTTAGTTCTGTATTTTTTTATTGTATTTTTTCCCGATGAATCGTTTAAATTACAAGTGGTCTGAATTTGACATAATTTTTGTACAGCTATCTAAAATACACATATGCATACGTATTTCCTTTTTTTTTTTCGTCTTAAGAATACATTGGGAATAATCAAGTGCAAAGGAAATAAACAGATTAGCGGCAAAACGGGATTCATTTGAGGTGTCTTTACAGAGGTAGTAAAACATACATACCAATCGTAGTGTTTTATTGTATTGATACACATTGAGTTAATGACCTCGTCAGGAAGCATATGTTAATCAGTATACACTCTTTTATTATGCAGATTCTCCGATATATGCATGTATACGTTTCTACACATACACTTTTGACGGGTTACCGTCCAATTATAGGATATCAGAGACAACTTTACCTATCAAGTAGGAAGAACTCTGTCTTGTAATGTGCGTATTATTATTTGATTCAACAATTCACACCTTTCTCATTTCTCAACTGAAATGGGATTTCCGTTAAGCGTTCGGTAAATTGGTAAATATATCAAACGAGCATTAACTTCTCCTTATTGGTATTTAAAGACAAGTTGGGCAGAATAAAAAGTATAACTAAATTTATTCACGCCTCCAATGATTTGGTCAAAATAAACCAAAAATATTAAAATATACTTTTTGCAGCCTAGAGAAATAATCGAAATTTTAATTTATCTGAATAATTGTGAATGAAACTTGACTAACATTAACATCGCTTTGACGGATTTACAAAAGTCTGCTATTTTATGTATTTAATAGACAAAAATCTTACTCCCATTGTTTTGCAATGTGAATAATAGTCTTGGGCGATCTTGCTTCGCTAAAATGACTCTCAAATCAGTATTAAATTTAAGTTCAAAAAGAAGGAAAGTTCAAAAGTTGCATAGAAGTTTGAAGTTGAAGTTGAAATAATTCAAATGAACGTTAATATTTTGCGTTTTTGGTTAGAAATGATACAATGCCATTTGTTTATGCTTGAAACACTAGTTTAAATCATTAATATTCCACGGATTAATTTATCATTGTGAAAACACATTTCGCCTATATCTCAGCACAAGATTCTACAGCCATATGGCCCACGAAATCTGTGAAATTTATTACTGTCGGGATATCTCATCGTTTTGTAGTTTGTCTCAACTGCGTGGTTAACGTCCCTGTGTTCATTCTTGTTAGTCTTTTATAATTTATATCCGATAACTCTGGGATAATACACAAACGTGTTGCGTGAGAAAACTTGTCAACGTCACGTGATAAGAATGCAGGCAGAATAAGATGACTACAGGTGTGTAGGAACACATTCAAAGCTTTGCACACTCACCTAAGAACGTTTTTATTTCATAAGATATCCAGCAAACGTGATCCCATTACAAGACACCTAGTTTGCAGATCTTTCTGCAGAGGTCTCGTTTATTCTCGTTTACGAATTTTTGTTCGTTTTAACCAATTAAGACAAAACGTTTTCGACGTTTCGAATTGGAGGCTGAGTTTATGAGTATACATCTGACTTCAAATATTAAGTTGTTTGAAATATTCCATAATTGGACGTTAAACCGTCAGAGTGTATACTGATTATACCATATGCCTTCATACAAGGTCAATATATGTTAATACAATGTAATAATACAACTGGTTGGTATGTTTTGCCACCTTGGACACCGCATTTAATGTCGCTAATCTGTCATGGATTTTGCATTTGATTATTCCCAAAGTAGCTTTAAGAGAAAACAAAATGAAATAAATAAAGCATGCATATATCTATAAATAGCTGTAAACAAATTATATCTGATTCAGGACAATACGTTTTCTGTGTGTAACAACGCGACATGAAACCTAATTCTATTGCTCTCTTGGAATGAAGTTACTACACGATTTATTCCTAGCAAAACTTTAAACAGCATATTTTATCTTTTGCCTACACACGTGTCAGCATTGTTTCTATTACATAAGCTCGGAAAACAAGCGGTCTACCAAAACGTGTAACTCACTCGTGCAGAACCGCTGGTTCAAAGTACTTTTTATTTTATTTATGTTCGAAGGAACTGTCAACTTATTGTCCAATCGTTACGTCGAGTAGAAAAAGTGAAGGTGTTTGAAAACATACAGCTCAATCAATTGAAGCTAACATGTACTTGTGCTAAAAAAAACACCCTTGTCTGAGCACATGTGTATAGCTTGACAACATAAATCTCATAACCATGTAATATTGCAATAAACGTAAAAAGTACAGTAATCAAAGTCCACTTTGTGAATACTTATATGTATGGGTTAACTATGAGTAAACTTCAAGCTTTAAAGCTCATATTATTTAACAACCTATGCAAAAGTTAAGCCGGATTGCGTTTATGTTTCTAAATTCAGCGAATGTGGTGTTTGGCTTGAGTTAATCTCACTGGAAATCGTTTACTGTGCACAGTTGGCCAGCAGATGATTTCTCACAAATCGGTCTCGTTTGGATCTCAGATTTATCAGACTGAAATCGCTGAAGTAGGTACCGGGGTAATACTAACAAACGGGTTTGGACGAGAAAGGTGAGCTATAAAATGTGGATTTGGAAAACTGGTCACAATTTCGATAGTTACGTGATAACATTTATGGTGGCTGATTGCAGCCATTTACATTCTCGCCCTTGGCGGGGGCGAGAACATCACAAAACCCCTGTAATCTCGACTTTCTCGGCCCCCACCAAGGTTGCGAAGTGAGAATGCCGAGATTCCATTTTCAACAATCTCGCCATTCTCGTGTTTGGCGTGTCTGGTGGGGGCAAGAATGTCGAGAAACTCGCCATTTCAATGCTTTCGCGACATTCTCGAAATCTCGAAAGACGAGATTCTACTTTCACAATCGCACTTTTCTCGCCTCGCGGACCTTTCTCGTCCTCGCCAAAGATTACGCGGCCAGACGCGCCTTCGGCGAGGATGAGAAAGTCGAGATTTCCATTCTTTTGGCGATGTTCTCGGCCCCGCCAAGGTCGCGAAAGTCGTTAACATTGGCGTGCGTCTCGCCCCCACCAAAGTCGAAAAAGTCGCTAACATCAACTTGACACACTTGATATCTTTCCAGTTATGATTGTAACTTTTGATTAAATAACGAATTGCCATTGTTATTTATTCAAGGCTTTTGTTACTGGATTATGAGTTATTAGTTATTGTACTTTTCAGTTAACATCACAGTTGATGTGAGAACCCGAAATAACAAGGAATACTGCCCATGCCATTTATTTGATAGTGTCATCCTGAACATTCAGAACCTTATTGCTGTTGTAATACTTATTACTAAGTATTTATCAATAATAGGTTTGTGAGCGCCACATTATACACATGGTTGCTCCCAGTGAATTTCTACACATCTATTGTTTTAGTTCTTTTTTATTTGTGTTCATATTTTGTCAGACATTGGCTTAACCAACTTTCGTAACTGTTTTGGTGCTTTCCGTTTATCTGCATGCGTATTTTTTGTTATCCCTTATTTTAACAACACCGATATGCTATCCTGCGCATTTTTTCCAGTGCACGTTGTTGTAGCTTTTTTGGACGATGACACCATTTCCCATATCAAATAACCACCAGTCAAATGTATTACTTGCATAAAATGTACACTCTACATGGTCACCGTATCCATCTTGACAGTAATGACAGGTGTTTGAAGAGGAAGGTGTGACGGTGGTTGGCATTTGAATGAGTATTGTCTTTCTTGTGTATAATTTTATACTGAAAACCTCTCAAGAAAATTAACCATCTCTGAATGCGGGCGGTAGCTGTCGGTAGCGTCGCTTAGATGGATTGAATATATAAACTTTGTCAAAAAACAAACGCAAAGGGGACATATGTCACAAGAACGTGTTGATTTTTTTTGATTTTTTTTTTATTAATATCGTTTTTGTGTACAAGGGCAATGTTTCTCAATGGTTCTGAAATTGGACAACATGGCCGACTACACTTAAAAAAACACGTTGTGGCACGTTTATGCGGAATTATTTGTTAAGCGACACGGAAAATCCAGATTTTGACGAATGCAACTGAAACTTGAGGAAATACTGGGGTTTTATTCTGGGTATTAAAAGCTGCAATTCTGACAATGATGGGCATTTCCCATTTCACTGCAAACAAGTTACAACATCCAGAGACCTAACCTTGCGAATTGATTGGTCGCCTCCATTTAGTCGGAAGTCACACGGCACATGAAAGCCAGAGAGAACACTATTTCACGCCTTTGGAACAGGTTTCAGCGATTCCAATCTACAGAAGACCGGTCCCAAAGTGGTAGACCTCGCATAACAACTGTAGCACAAGATCGCTACGTCCGGATGCATCACTTGCGTCAATGAACTACCACAACAACGAAAACAGCTGGGCAAGTAGGTTTGAGACGAGTGTCTGCATAAACCATTCGGAACCGACTTCAAGAAGCTAGTTTTCGGAGTAGAAGTCGTTGTCTCCGTTCTGCCACGCCAACATCAATGTTTACGCGTTGGCTGGTTCATTGATGTGCAGGGCTAGAATTGGTGGCGAGTATGGTTCAGCGATGAGTCACGTTTACTTTGACAAGGTCATGATGGATGACAACGCATATACAGACGCCGCATTGAACAACTGCGCCACCCAAATTGACAAATTCGGTGGGCAAGTGTCCTGTTGTGGGAAGCCATCTTCTACACAGGCAGAAATGAACTGGTGCTTGTACAAAGCAACCTGACAGCTGTACGCTATCAGGGTGAAATTCTGCGCCCTCACATACTTCCTATTATGGATCGACAGATAACTCCTTCAGCAGAACAATGCCAGGCCGCAAAGAGTACGTTTAACAGTGGAATACCTAGAGGATAAGAACATTAATGTGTTGCCATAGCCACCAAGCTCGCCAGATCTCAACCCTATTGAGCATCTTTGGGACGTACTGGACAGAAGTTTAGCCTCGTGTGGCTTTTTTCGGTGACGATAACGCCTCCTCTGCCGTCGGTGGATAGCGAGAACATTATCACATACTTGTACCAACTGTAACTGTGCTACCCTCCAAAATAAGAGTTTACATAAAAGGCTTGTGATCAGTCAGTAATATGAACGGCTAAGCTTTAAGATATTGAGAAATATGTTTAGACCCTGAATTTATTATTCTTGCAATGCATTTATTTTATTTTATTTTGTCGTTTAATGTGACCCTTTTGAACACACCTTTAACAGGCTTGTGGTCTTGATTTTCACACCTG
Source organism: Mopalia muscosa (assembly GCA_031763545.1). Taxonomy (NCBI): domain Eukaryota; kingdom Metazoa; phylum Mollusca; class Polyplacophora; order Chitonida; family Mopaliidae; genus Mopalia; species Mopalia muscosa. The sequence continues at coordinate 4,906 of JARFOD010005433.1, read as the reverse complement.
AAAATTCAACAGTCTCGGTGAGCAGTTTCAATAGATTGGGCATTATCTGGACAGCTTGGAAAGTTCATGAGCAAACGTTTTTCTTTTAGTTCAGCCATTTATTTCTCAGACCCGAAACAAATGTCACGTAAATCATCGTCAAGGCGATCACCAGGCACTAGTTTTAGAAACTTTTTCAATTCTACAGCATATTAAGATAATAAATCACCGTCTCTAGTTTCCGATTATTTGTTGTAAAACTTTCAGTCATTACTAATGGCTAAAGGGCCAGATGATTATGAAGAGAAATGTAAATTTCATTTTGAGGTCTTGTCTCGAACTTTCCTGGGTGAAATTAAAGTCTAACTAAACCATACGTTCTAGGTCCCATGACTGTCAACAAAAAGGTCACAAGATCTTCTTTGTGTATTTTCTTGTATTTCATTTATGGATACTTAGTGCTCGAATCGTTCATAATATCAGTCACATGTTTCAACAGTGGAATCAAATTCGTCCCGCGCTCACGAACTCGCTGCCTTCTGCCACCCTGTATTTATCTTTTTCATTTCGCACAGATTTTAGCGCCTTTTGCTAAAATGTAAACTAAGCATACACGCGGAGTTCCATAGTTTTCGATTGGTTGGATCGCAACATCTTCATCACAAGATTTTAAATCTTTAGCAGACTTCGAGAGTGACGTAAATAACAATTACATCAGCCATGGTTGCACTGAAACTGGAACAGCTTTAATACAGACTTCACAAGTACAAGAGCTATTAAAGGGGGATAAATCATAATGCTTAGTAATACATGACAAAGTTCACCTAGAAATACCGTATAGGTTTCCAGTCAGCACTGAATTGTCCTGTATTCGCCATTTGTAGAAAAACTTTAACAGTCAGCTCTGGATTTAACCACTCGACATTATTTTTATTTAAATTATGGCAGCCAACACTGGCAGGAACCCCATACGTTGTTTTAAGGTGAATTACAATAGCCAGCACTGACTGGGCTCCTATATGTTGTCTTTATGTGAATTGTAGCAGCTAGCACTGAATGGACCTAATGTGCTTTTTTAAAATGAACTATAAATTAATATATGTTTCATCAGAGTGTATTGCAGAGGGCCTCAAGAAAGAGCAAATTGATATATTTTTTTTAGAATTTCACCTTCTGTAAAAAAAGATGTGTTATAATTCTCTCAAATGTGTCTTTTGTGCCATATCATATTTAATTTATATTTTTTCTTACAGATGGGAAATTATAGCCTGTATGTTAGCTTCAGCCTCTCGTTGTCAACAGAAGCATCCAGTCTACACTTTGTTAAGGCTATTATGTCATACCGATTCAGATCCGCTTCAACTAGGTCGACCATGTTACACAGTCCGTTGAAATAGAGCTGTGTGTGCACCTGGGTCATATTCACATGGAGCTATGGTGTCCAGATTCGCGTCATTAAAGGAGACTGTTGCTTCAGCCCACCGCGAGGAAAATGCCAAAATAACGGAGCTTTTTACTCACAAATTCTTCTAATTGGCGGAACAAATATTCAATTTGACTCGATATCACATGGGGCGCGGTTTGGTCTATATAAACCTAATCTGCCTACACTCCACACTTTCTGTGATAAGATAGCGCATTGGATTGAGTTTGGTGTATGTTTCTTTGTTTGTTTGATTGGTGTTTAATATCGTACATAGCCTTATTTCACTCACATTACGGGTTGCCTGCTGAATGAGTGTTGAAAAACACCACAGATGCCACTTGTAGCAACTTAATACAATACAAGACAATTCCAGAGCGTTATAGCCGGCACCACCTTCTGCCAAAGTTTAAATTTTGTTTACATCACTTTTCTTGAAAAGTCTCACCAGATGCTGACCAAACTTGGTACAAATGTCTTATGCATAAAGAGAATCAAACTTCCCTCAATTTGATGAACTCCGCCTTCAAGCAGTCACCCATAGGAAATTTATTTTCTGACTTTCATCTCGAAAAGTGAAATTCAGCTTCTCTAAAACTTTGTAAAAGAATTCCGTGTGACAAGAGGCTGTGCAAGACAAACCCTGAGCTATGGAGGCTTCAGACTGGGTCACATACCAGAAAATTACTTTGTGTCCCTTAACCTGAAATCGATTATAAACTTCACCCGTTGGTAGAAATTTTCTATCTGGCAGAAGCCCGAGTGGATTAAATTTGTATGTCAACCGTTGGCACCACTTGCATGATGAGAAAGTCTTAATAGGATTTCTCTGTTTCCTATTGTTGAAGTAGACCTCTATAATCTTATATCACTGATTTTTCAACCCAACGCTTAAACCAGTCGTTGAATTCTCGTTAAGGCTACCAATTTATTCTCTTTTCATCGCTCCCCAGCGAACAAAACTAGTGACAATCATATGGAAAAGACGAGACTTTGTCACGTGGTAACCATGTGGATAACCCGTGCCATATTCAAATAAATATGACTAGATATTTCCATGGGATACAATCGGGAATTTTACACGTCATTAACAGGTGGATTTTCCAGGGAATATACACAAACATTTTATCAAGTAATAATTTCAATTGATTTACATAAGAGCAGTATACGTCTTTAACATGTGATATATCCACATAATATACACAAGAATTGTACACCTCTTTAAGACATGATGTTTCAATGGGCTATACACAAGTAGTGTACATGTCTTTAACACATCACAGGTATGCGTCATGCCATTGCTAAACTAGAGAAAGAGGATGCGTGTCTTATATAATATCATCGACAATGGATTATTAAGTCAGCGGCATTAAAAATGTTGACCTGGTATTTACATGTATTTACGCTGATACAAAAGACGACCGAACTCATCCAGCTATCATGCTTGTTTCTTTTGCTTTATTGCCATAAGCAATTTTGTTACGGTACCGTGTAATCTCGCAATGATAAATACAATACTAAGTCATGCGCAACGCCACATGCGGTTAGTTGAGGAGCAGTGAAATGTTCTTAACGGAGATTGGTTGTATGTAGTTCGTTTTTATTTAACTGATATTTTAATACAACCAGCGTATCGACGACTGACACAAAAAACCATGGAGAGCGTACAAAGTGTTGGTGTCCTACAATGGCTAGGATTCGCTGTAAGTCTTCTGGCAGCGTTAATGGCAGGATTATCCACAGCTTTTGATGTGTACGCTATTTCAATTAAAGAGACGTTTCATTATACTCAGTCCGAAGGTAAGGATATATTTATCGGAGTGGCATACCACACTTGACAAATGCATTCTGAAAGATCATTTAAAGATCTGGTGTTCGTTCTTGGATCGGTGGCACAGGGTAATTTGTGGAATCACTTTTTTTTATCTTTTAGAAAGGGAATATTAACAGTATTTTCGGTAGTTTGAGACAACAACTTTTTTTAAGGATTAATTTCCTATGGAAACAATGAGCTTAGCTCATATTGCTTCCCAATAAATACAATATCACAAAAAGTAAATTTTGGTACATATAGTAGCAATTCAAAGAAACACAATATCATGCATAGCAGTATTATACGCTAGGTGCAATAGATTGGGTCGCTGGAAACCTGGCTTACATATCATTTCGTATGAGTTTAGTCCTAAAAAAACAAAACAAACAAACAAATTGCAGTTTGATGTTACACAGTGACAAGTGTGCAAACCATAATGCTCAGACAAAAATGGAAATTTAATATTATTTCGTAGATTCAGCTAGTGAATTGTTTAGACTGTGTTATATATGTACAAAAGAGACATGCAGTTCGTTTGTTTACTGCAATTGTAATGGTATGGTAGCCCTACATCAATATATTGGAAGTAAAATCAAATTATCTATTGTTAAAACGGACCTTTGTCTACCAAAGAGGGTTATATTAGTATTAAAATACAAAACAGGATGTAAAGCTATATATGGCTCATTATTACCAAAACTCTTAAAACCTACAAGCCAAAAGAAATTGATCCATGTAGAAAAAGAAAAATGGAAAACGTTTAATAGTATATACTTTCCTATCTGTAAGAATACAAAATTTCAATGGTTTCAATATAGAATATTCCATATGATAATTGGAACAAATAGATTACTGTCTAAATGGATTTTAACAAAGATGAACTGTGTACATTTTGTCACACAGCGAGTGAAACGATTGGACATCTATTTAGTAAATGTCCCGTGATCACCCTCCTCTCAATAAGTGGATCTATGATACTGTAGTAATTAATCTAAATTTAACAGAAATGGATTGCATTTTAGGTAAATCTAAATCCTGGTATGGAAATATGGTGTTGCTCATTACTAGTTATAATATTTATCCAAAGAGGCTTCAAGATAAACATGTCTCATTCCAAGAGCTACAGTTTACAGTCTGCCAATATTTGAAAATAGAAAAATATATTCGCTATATAATATGGAAAATTTTAATGCGATTTGGCAACGATGAAGAGATTTATTCTGAGGCTACTTATTATTGTTCATCTTTTCACTCTTTTATGGCTATATACAATGTTTATGTTAATTATTACATTTTGATACATCTGTAAAATATTCCACCATGTAAGCTAGTTTTAACACAAAAGCAATATTATTTGTTAAAAGAATGATTTGAATGAATATTGGAAAATTAAAAAATTAAAATTAAAAATATATATATATTGGAAGTAACATATCTAGTGAATCCAGCCGCAGAAATTCCATCCAGTAGATTTGGGCATTGGTCAACGTAAAGGGGACAGTGTTACAAATAGTTATCTGCCGTTTTATTGTGTTCTCCACAGAGACACTTGCCGTTTGCTGTGAAATGGTTGTTTAGAAAATCATCGTACAAGGAGCCGCGTCTTTTGTTTATGGCCGGTCGGATGATTAGTCTAAATAGATATTATCTACTGCTGGTAATGATGTGTCAGACTCATAGGGATCGCGGTT
>JARFOD010005422.1:0-11645 GCA_031763545.1 Mopalia muscosa | reverse complement strand
CTACATGGTAACGCACAAACGTTCCTTATTATGTACTAATAAATACTAACTCAGCTGCTCTTCCTCTACTACTAACCCCATCCGGCTACGTCACAACTTCTTGTGAGAAGATCTTTGGCGACATAATTTCTACAATTGAAACATACATTTCTATATATAATTTAACATAATTAATTTTATTTATTACCACAAATGACCACAAAAGGCCACCAAGCTTTACAATGCTTTACGGCGATACTCCGGGCTGTAAAAAATGCATATAGGTAAAACGGGCATCATTTATTGTGTTCAATTATGCTCTAATTTTCTAATCGATCAATATTAATTTTTTAATTGCATCTTATACAATGGGAAATGCACAAACTACAGTCAAATTCATCCACGCAGCCATGCCTAGGTACTTTTAGCATAAAACAGAAAAGCTCCACAAATATTGACAAATCAAAAAAATATATTTCTTTTTAAAATTGGTGCCTACGTCACGAGACCTGTAGAGTCAACTGTTTAACCCTTTGACAGTTGACACAAATGCCATATTTAAGTGTATTTAATGGTCTCTTTTCAAGGGATATAGGGGTTATTTCAGCGGAGAATATCGTGCTAAAGTCAGAATTTCACCATGTGTCCGAGAGACTAAGAAGACGATATAGTTGGCATCTTAAAAATATCTCAAATCCATATATTTACACACTTTTACTGACATAGGAAAAAACATTAGAAACCCAGATCCATCCAAATCAATTTGCACAAGGGTGGATATAGGTATTAAATATTCCGAGCTGTTTAAATGCTTCTCACGATTTGAAGAATAACTTTGATTTCCCATTTGTTACGTCACTGCCGTAAGTTGATTAGAGTTTGCGGATTAGACCTTTTACACTCCGCTTTTCTTGGAATAGACGTCTCTTCGGGCATCGAAATGTTTGTTGCATTTTGCTTTTAAATCTCTGGTGACAAAGCGCGTATAACAGTGGGTTTAACATAGTAGCAGACTTAGCCACTACGCCTGGAATGACAGAGACTAAGGGTGATATAGAACAGGCATTGCCGAACAATCCAATGTAAGCTATTATACAGTAGGGTAGCCAACTCAAACAAAACAATGTTACTGTGGTGAAAATAACTTTTGCTGTTCTTGTCTCTGTGTTTGTGCTCCTGAATTGAGAAGAATGTCTTAATTCTTCAGCGCTACGTAAACAGGCCGTTTTTCTGAACTCACGTTCGTGATTTTTAATGGCTACTAGAATTTTGATATAACATACACAGATGATAACAAACGGGATTGCGAAACCCATCGAAGATATGGTTAACAGGAAACTGCGATTGCTCCAGTCACGGGAAAAAAAGTCAAATGTACAGGATGTCTGCGACCCCTCCGGAATATACCGACCCCAGCCGAAAAAAGGGCACGCCGACAGTATTAAAGAGTAGACCCAAGTTCCAATACACCACCGCATCGCTTTACCCTTTGACAAAATCCGCTTCAAAACTAATTTATGTGTGATCACAAGGTGTCGCTCCACGGCTATCACAGTCATTGAAGAGATGGAGACAAAAGCAGCTAAGGCACACACAGCTGCGTAGATCATGCATCCTGAAAAAGACATAATATGATTTTAATTCAATGTCGATTTATTTTACATACATAGAAATTTAGTAGTGAAATTCACCCTCATAATACACAATTAAATATCTTACTGGGCCGCATGGTCTATTTTGAGTCAATATTTCCTTCGATATGGAAAATAAATCCGGACACTAGTAAGCCATATTTTTAAACTTAGATTTTCTTGCATTACTAATTAGAAAATGAAGGAAGGACCCAATCATATTTTTTTACTTCTTGCAAATTCAGACAACATTGACAGACTAAACCAAAGTTCCTTTTCTGGTATATTTCTCAAACATTACGAATCCGTCTACCTTGTAAATAGCCCCTGAACTGATGTCTCACTTTTTCCAAATTTTGCTTATGATGTTTTCAGTGGGACGTTTTCTAGCTATAAGCAAGTTTATTTGTAAAATCTGGCAAAATCTAAAGCGGTTTGTATAATAAAAACAGATTCATCAAACGTTTTCATTTTATTATCAATACAACGTGAAAACAATCGTGAGAGATGAATAATAATATATACTCTTTTTAACGTATTAACTAAAACAAAACATGCGTAAAAGCAAAATTGACTGGTAGATCTATAACTTAAATACAAATTATTTGTATTGTAGTTTTTTGTATCGGTTCTTTGTTAAGATGTGCATCTCTTTATTTTAATTGATTTTAAATTATTAATATTCTTAAAACTATGCTTTACTATACATCTTGGCTGTGACTTGTCGATGCCATATACCTTTCCGTCCAAACAGCCATTTTCCAGACAGGGCTGAGCTGGAATGCATCAGCAAAACAATAACGGCCATCAGCAAATCTGCCACAGATAGGTTCACGATGATAATATTCACTGTAGTGCGCAAACTTCGATATCTGTAGACAAAACAAAATGCATATAAATTGAAAAGAATTGAAAATAGTCCAAAGATTCACCAAACCAATCTACCTCCCATGACAACATACACTTCGACATAAACTCATGGAATTTGTAAGTCCGCCGAGGATTAATAGAAAACCAAAATCATAATTCAATCGTTTAAAAAAAAAAAATAATAAAAAAATTTAAATTTTTTTGTTTGATTGGGATTTAACGTAGTTCTCAAGAGTATTTCGCCTATAACAACTTCTGCGATTTTTGGAGCCTCATTGTGTGACATGGGATTACAATAAACAGGGATATATGAATCTCGGCCTTATCCAGCGCTGTTCCATATAAAATCAGGTACTCGGTATAGTTCTCATTCGTCCGTTTCTGTAAAGAGTTCGGAACACTGGTGAGTTTGACAGTTGTCAACGCGCATGTGCAGCGCTATGATGATCGTCTCCCTATTCACGATTTTCGTTGTTGTTGTTGTAAAGGTCCGTAAAAACATAAAAATATTTCTCCTCAATTGATTTTCATTGTCAGTTAGGTAGGAAACAAGTACAATTTAATCCATTATACTATTTGCTTGATTTTAGCTGTTTTGCAGTCTAACAAAGTAATCGAAATATTAATTTATCTGAAGTCTTGTGAACTAAACTTGATTAGGTTAGAATAGTAACAGTGCCTCTGTTTTGTAAAATACTGCTACAGAAAACTTTTTAAAAATCTAGTACAAGTTTGTAAAAAAAAAAAAATGAGGCACCGTTTACTAGATCGCTCTTTGCTCTTTATAACGGTACAAATTTGAAGTGTCTTAAATATTCTTGAAATGCGCCTTGGAAAATTGTTTGTTTGTTTGTTTGTTTGTTTGATTGTTTGTTTGTTTGATTGATTAATCGGGGTTAAACCTCCTATTCAAGGGTATTTCACTTAAATGTATATCAAGATGGATTGTCCACTTCAAATCGCTCCTTGCTGTATTCCGATGGAAATCGTGAGGCAAACTTGTAAATACCACAATTGCGATTGACGGTGCCACATCGAGTGACTTATACACCTGAGGGCCGACAGACGGACTCGATCTCGTGAACGGTAAGTCGAAGTGGGATTAGTTAGCGCAACACCACCACTAAGCTACGGTCGCGGACAGAAACGTTGAGTGAATATAGGCTCAATTAGGAACTTTATGTTTACAATTTAATTACTCTTTAAAATATCGACGTAAATATGATTAGCGTATACATGCCTCCATAAGGCAACTTTAAAGATTTCAATTTCTTGTTCAATAGCAATGTGGACTAGAAACGTTTCTTTACGTATTAAAGCACTTTTCTCTTTTCTAACATTTATATAGTGCCCTGACTGTCTGAATACAAGTTTCAGTTTGAGTTTATCCACAAGCTTGGGTATGTATTTCGGAATAAATTAAAGTCGGTTGTTCTTTACGATCGAGACAAGGGCTTTTCTACCAAATCGCATTATTCGCAGCATACGTTTTTTCCTGCTAAACCGTTCCTTGTATGGAGGTGAATACCTTAAGCCAGAACTGACGTTTTTGTTCACCACCAAGGTGGTCTGTGTCCTAGCCGTGGCTGTCCCCGCATCGGTAGGATGATCTCATATAAAACGGACAATTAAGAGACACATCCATGCACTATCCTCAATTGTTGTAAATTCTGTTCGCCTTTTTTCAAACGTTTAAAGTTTGGATTTTGTTGCAGAGCAAGACATAAAATGACGCTACCATACAATATTCAATAATTCTGGTCACTACATTTGCATTACTGTGTCGCTTGTGCACTTTTTGTATTTATGTTTGGTAAAAGGGACATTTTCAGTTTGTAAAGTTTGTCAGTAGGAGAGTCGCTGTGCAAACTGTTTAACTGGCAAATAGAAAAAAACAAACAGTCAGTCAAAGCGAATATTCTTTCCGATTGCAACCCATTATCATTACCCAACTCGCTTTATAAACGTAACATGTCTAGGTTTCCTGAAGCCTGTTAATTGTTTATAAACTGCATATATTATAATTTTGATTGAGGTTATCTTTTTTAATACCTTTTCTATTCACCTACTGACAAATGTCAACAGTTATCTAATATCGCAGGCGAGTGGAGGTGTACCAATAAGCGGTATCCAGGTAAGCGGTATCCAGGTAAGGTTACTGTGAACTAATCCAATACTTACGCAAAAAGTAGGAAGCGATATGGCATGTGTTCTAATTTCTATTCCTCCAACAGTGAGGCGCTGTTAATAATATTGAATATAGTCATGTGGGTCACCCTTTTAATCGACTCTTTATTATTTTACTTTGTGTTTCCAAGCGACAGCAATATCATGTTAAGTCAAATTTTGCTTTTATCCGTATTAGCCCTGTTAAATCTCTCCGGGGGATACAATAGATAAATCAAATCCTGTCGTAACTAACATCACAAATTTTGTCATGATAGTTTACACACTCCGCAAAACTTCACGCGGTATAACTAAACACATCAAGAACGGATCGTCACCATATTTGAAGCTTATGAGGCTTATGGTGTAACACGCTTCGTTATAAAACTCTCGATTATATTAATTAACTTTGAATTTTTTTTACGAAAATAAATAACTAGAATAAGAAAATAACGGAGAATTATTTGTTCTTGAAAATTGTCTATTACTATATTACTGTTAAGATGAGTGTGCTGGTGGGGTGTGTGTGTGTGGGGGGGGGGGGGGGGGTCAAGCTATGCTATGCAGATCGATCCGATGAAATAAGTATTCAAACCAATGTATCTTTCTACATTTCAATTGAATAAAATACCACCCTACCATACCATATTTTTGGCTTACAGAGTACATTTTACCCGTTTCCTCTGCTTTCATTTTTCAGTGTACCGTACTTGGGAAAATGCCTACTTCTCAGCTCTTTTTATACCTACAGAACTGATTTGTTGCACACTTCATCTTAACATATAAAACTAAAAAAACAGTCATTCAGATTTTTAATACCTGTTTTCGTTTCTTGGATAAAGTTATAAGAAGTTAAAATTTCACTATTTTGACTCATTTTTTGGATTTTTGACCTTAAACCCAATATTGCAAGAAAACTAAGACACACAGGAAAAAACTGAATGACCGTTTTTTTGTTCACATAATGTATTTATTATATGGTGATGTAAAATTGAACAGTTGACGGAAATAGTGTAAAAGAAGTAGCAATTTGAAAAAGAGGTGGCAAAAATTTGCTTTTCACGCCAAATACTTTTGTATGTAAGTTTTAGGAAAAAAAAATAATTTACTTATTATTGTTCTTCAGAAAAAGACTATTCAGAATGTATATAGATGTGTTGCAAAATTCAAAGTAAAATGGCGAAATGTAAAAACACTCTGTAAAGGGGGGGTGGGTAGAGTATCCTTAACATAAACAATACAAACCACATTTATTTAACCCTCTTTTTAGCATTTTGGTGGAATTATTGGCAGCAGTGTGTAGCGAGTAGTGTTGTAGCCCATAATAAACACCAAAGTACATCAAAGTACATCAACATTCTTATAATGTTTAGCTAACGATTAATGAATGGATATATATATATAAAAAAAATGACACTTTTAATGTCTTGCTAGGCCCCTTTGTCGATTTACAGAACAGTCTCTTATCCAGAAGAATATAAATCTGTACCATATGTATGTATATATTTGTGAAAAGCTTAAATACTCAGGATTACACGTATGTGAGTGAGTGTGGTGAAAATCCAATTATTATTTCTAAAAAATAGACCGCATTTTCCATAGTTTATATGCAATAATGATCAGGCTAAATAAATTAGTTGGCGGAGTAGATTAGCTTTTGAGCTAGTAAACGGTGTCTCATTTGTTTTTAAATTTTACTAGAACAATATTTTTTCTATCCCACCTTGAAAAAATGTAAAATACAACTTTCAGAAAAAACAATTTAAAAAATCAAGGACGAACTTCTAAAGACTGAGGGACAGTTTACTAGAATACAAGGGTACAAACTTAACGTCTGTAACATGAATAGTTTTCTAGAAAAAAGCCTTGAAAAATGAAGACTCTGCTAAATTACCTAGTATTTGTTTATTGTAGGATTTTTTATGGGGACATGAAGCAAGATACCATTAATGCAAAGACCATTGGTTGTGTTTTGTTTAAACTAAAACTTGTTTGTATCTGTTTCATTTGAATAATGTCGACACTTTAATGGCTGGACTTATAAAGAGTAGTACTTAGTTACCTGAACTATTATATTTGTAACTCAACTTGTAACAGTGAATTACATCAAACTTTTTGATGCAGACAACCAGTTAACGTTCGGCTTTAAATAATTTTAGCCTTGTAAATAATAAGGTTGTACTGCCGCAGATTTTGGCAACCAATAGCCGATGTTTCAGTTCAGTTTTCCTCAACAAATCAGAGTCACTATTCAAAGCTGACTAGGCGCTGCATGGACACGGTGTTACACACCAATCTCATAATATCAGAAATGTATTTTTCTGGTATTTATACACTTTTGTAATTGTCCTTTATTTTGAAAAAAATGATAAATATAGCAAAGAGTTATGTTATTATTTCGTTGTTTTCATGTCGTTTTGAAAAAAATGCAAGTTCTAGTACACAATATTGAGCCCAGACTATTACGAGCAGAATCAAAACAATATGCATCTTGTACTGAAGAAGGATTTCTGACCTTAACCGTGCTCTCATTTAACCTTACGTATACACCTGTAATCCCACATTCTCAATTACAACATGATTATAGCACCAATTAGTAGAAACACATGTACATTTAGTTATATGCAGATGGATCACACATCGTGACACGTCATAACCGACGTATGGTTACAGGTAAATAATTGCCTTTTTTAGGGGAACTCACCCTCGAATGAAGTAGAGAGTTAGGTGTTACGTCATTCCAAACATGAACAGATTTGCAAATGGACAGACCGCTCTATTTACAGTAAATTATCTTTTGTAAATTATAATGTATATTCAGCTCATTTGTTTGATTTGTTTTGTACTGTTGACAAAACTATTTTAACATCGACATATTTTCAACCGAAAATATTCTCATTCAGCTGTCCCTCTTTTGTCCACATTGAGGAGAAGGCGTGTCCCCTAAATATACTGTGCAGCGTGAAGTAACAGCAGGAAAAACAAGTGAAATGTACTTGAAAGATCGATTTTGACATCACTCAGTCGAATATTATCGTTCCAATAAAGCTGTGTTCCAATTCAAATATTTTTATTATCAGGTTTTCCCCGGAATACAGTTCAATATATAGACATTTTTAATATGAGATTTTACCAATTCTCGAAATCTGGTATGACGGTTATAATTTCCTTTAAACCTAATAGTTATCCTCTGCCAGCCTGATGCGGAAATCTGACCCATTCCAGAGCTATATCATTACCAGATAGACCATTGAAGCCGACTTCATCGACAACAAAAGCAAAGGATATGTGCAGAGTAAAACTGAGTTTCTGGAATACAGATCATTATATAGACATAATTAATTTGAGATTATACCAATTCTCGAAATGTGGAAGTATGACGGTTATAATATCCTTAAAACCTAAGAGATATCCTCTGCCAGTCTGATGCAAAAATCTTACCCATTCCAGAGCTATATCATTATCAGATAGACCATTGAAGCCGACTTCATCGACAACAAAAGCAAAGATATGTGCTCAGTAAAACTTGATGCAGGAATCTTACCCATTCCAGAGCTATATCATTATCAGGTAGATCGTTGAAACTGACTTCATCGACAACAAAAGCTAGGACATGTGCTGATTAAAACCACATAGTAAACCTAAGTCACAACTCCGAGAAACGACAAGATACGCATGTTAAGTTTCTATATGTCTGTTTATTAAACCATCGTGAGGAACGAAGAATAAGTCACGTAGATGTTATATATAGCACAGTGAAACAAAACAAATGGTTACTAGCAGTGTACTTAGAGAACGTATTTTTATAAAGGAAAGAAAGACAGGTCTTTGTTGGCTTTCGATCCATTGTTTAGCTGGGGTTTGATTTTTTTTATTGCTAGGGCTTCTCTCAACAGGAGTTCAGACCAGTGTCTAGATTTGTCAATAACAACAGTGTTTACAAGGATTAAACTTTGTAGGTTTGGGGAATAACCTATATTGTACAATGCTGAGGGTAGTTTTAGAAGATTACACATATAATTGACTCACAGTTTTGTGTAAGTTGAAATATCTCACTATTAATATTATTGCTACGTTCTTAGTGAGACATTTCAAAATAACTTAACATGCGTATCTTGTCGTTTCTCGGAGTTGTGACTTTGGCCTGCTATGTCATTATTAAGTGGGAATCACAGTTAAACCAACAAGCACTGTCGCATTTATCCTGTATATACATACATACACGAGTTCGTGACATCCAGATATTTATCTTATCATCACTAACGAGCAAAGGTTGTTGATGGGCCCGTAGTATAATAATTCAGGCTAACGAACCGAATGGAACGGGGATCAGTATAGTCTTTCATAATAACTTGACCTGAGTGTTAAAAGTTACTTGCTTCATATCGTTTTTCTCTTAACTATGGGAACAAATTGTGAACTCTTCGTAGGGTTGTTGGTTACACGTGGTTTAAACGCTTTATGTACAAAGATCACTGAATTATTCAGTTATATCTTTCGAATTATGGTTATAAATTTGAAAACAGAACCCAATAAAACACATCAATGATTGTAGAGGATGCTCACAAACTACTAGTAGCTTGCAGACAAGTTTCTGGAATTTAGTGACACTCAATGTGAACAGAAACGAGCACTATGGCTTCCAGCTATAGTTGAACGCCTTAAGAATCAGCACTTTAATTCGGTTTAAAATAATTTGAAGAGTATACTCATCTGTAATCAAACGTTTATGTTGTTAACAATCTTGTGCATCAACAATAATGCAATCATACAGATTGATACATTTAAAAATCATTAAGTAAATTTAAAACAGTTTTCGTATATTTTTTAAAATTCACTAAAACCTTTCGAGCCACAAGACCTTACTGCTTTCCTAAACAATAAAGTTGCTGATGACAATCGGCTCTCTCATTTCGGTGCTGACAGAGAAGTAAACTTAAACACCTTGAGTAATGTGATGATTGCTACTTTCATTTTACAGGTGACACTGAGCCAATTAGTTGTAAATACAAATTATATACAAAATGCCACCAACAATTTAAAAATGCATAACTGCGATTATTGAAATCACTTAAATTTACAAAAAATAGTTACAAAAGCCGAACTTATTAATCAACAGTAACAAATCAGGATTTAATCCAGATTTTTTTTAATAATTCGCTCACTCCGTCATGTAAGATCTAATCCAATGTAGTGTCGGGTTGGAGATTACTGTAAGGGTTAGTTTAAGGCTAAGATAAGAGTATGTTTAGGGTTAGAGTTTAGTGTTAGGTTTAGGGTCAGTTTTAGGATCAGAATAAGTAGTAACCCTAACCTAGAACCATGAATTCGCTTTGTGCTTTTAAGATGTCACAAGACTTCTTTGAAGAATAATACCAACTTATCATTGTATATCACCTTCCAGGAATCGCCCAATTTAGATCTATTAGCGTTTGTTAATTGTGAGCTGTAGCGTCAGTCGCATACAGCCCGGCGCCTTTAATGGGAGTGGTTGCATCCGGTCCTAAGCTTCTATTAAAGTCACTGAGTTTACACAAGTGTAGATTTTTAAATCAAGTAAGTCCACTTAATATCTCTTCACGTTAGCTGGGATAGACGTTTTAAAAAGATTGAGAACTATTTCTCTGTGCAACTTTAAACGGCCAAACAAGTTTTAAAGCCGCACATTTGGAGCACAACTCAGATGACCTAGAACTCAATGGTTTGAGCACAATCTGGCATAAGAACCTCCCAAGTTTTTATGCCCCATTTGCCCTGACATTATGCTCCGATTGTGCAAGATACAAGAGGACCAGCTTTGATTTGCCCGAGACTGGAATACTAATCCCAGGTTTTTCTACCCTTATCTATCTGATCCTCATTCAGTTATTTATATCGTGCAGCATTTTTTTAGATCCATTTAAAATTGATGAAGTAAAGATAACTCAAAAGTTTATTGATAAGAATTTAGGGCTGATTATAGTCGCAACGTTCTCAATCATATCTGAATAGATATTGAACAGTTGCACCTGTAATAAATCAGAAGCCGCCCATCATAAACCGGTATGATTCATATTGTGGTATATTGCTACAGTGTATACATTCCATAAATTGCACATTACTTTCAAAGTCGACGTACTGCACTAAAACATTGATTGCTTGATTGTGTGATTGGTGTTCTACGCCGTGATTAATGGATAATGGTATTTCACTTGTATGGCGGCGGTGTCTCATTATCGACACAAGCACATTAAAGCGAGATGTGTTTCCATAATGTTGAAAAGTTAATTTTCATCAAGTGCTAAATACAGACACCATTGCTACTCTTCAAACAACCTTCCCTTACCCAGAGGTCCTGCCCTTAAATGTGATAAAGGCGTAATAAATTGGGGCTATCAGACCTGTGAATAAATTCAATAAAATAATTCAATACTTACCTACAGAAGGTTAATATGAGCGTGATGTTCCCAAGTACAGCGGTCACACTAATAAAAAGTGTCACAACTCCAATTACCAGGTGACTTTGTTGGCTAAGATTTAAAAATCCGTCCCAGTGAATGTGAGAGAAGGAAAGCGGATACTTTGGTCCCTGTTGGCAGCTGGAATACAAAACACTGTCTCCAGCACAAGAAAGGCGAACGCAGGAATTGCGTATGGACGAATTCGTATCACCAAAAAGTGGCATGGTGACGAAGCAGTAATTAAGGAAAAAGTCACTACCTTATGTGAAAAAAATGACGTGATTGACGTCTGGAGATGGGCTCATTGAGAGACGGAGATCCTTGCTGCCAGTGAACTGCTTATTCCCACTGAAAGAAGAACTAAAGGGACACTGAATTTAACAATATAGTGGTCATATAGACCTCTATTAAACAGGTGTTCTCATGTCAGCCACCTCTTCTAATTAGGCAAAGCAATCTCTCCTTTATGAAATACGTATTTTCCCCAGCCTAGCACAGAAAAGATCACGAGCTTGCCGCTGAACGGAACACAGTATTTATAAGTGCTATCTTACCCCCC
>JARFOD010005411.1:0-11645 GCA_031763545.1 Mopalia muscosa | reverse complement strand
TTTAGCTCTGAGAACACCAGGGCAACAGAAAGCAACCTCTTTTCTCGCCTCTTACCATCAACCGAGGAAGCCGAGGGATTATTCTGCAGGGCCATGGCCCAGCCGCTCCCTCACGGGGCTGTAAGTGATTGAACTCGGAGTTTGTTTCGAGATTACTCCAATAAATTTAATTAACAACATTTTTTTTTATAATTGAATGAAAAGGCAAAATAGAGCTTATCTATTGCATTAATTTTTTTAGTACATAATTTTAAAACAATGTCTTTAAATGAGAGTTTTAATTCCAAAATCCCATTTTTAATAGGAGTTTAGTTTAGCATCATATTAAGCTGCATTCCAAATTTGTAGTCTATCTTAAGCGGTTTGGCTTCTATCCTGTTCATGTCGTCATGACAAAAAAAGGGACAGATCAGGACATATTTGTTGCCATGGAAAGCTGAAATTTGTTCAGAATGATCCCGTTTTCAATAGGAGTGTAGTTTAGCATCTTATTAAGCTGCATTCAAAATTTGAAGTCTCTATCTTAAGCGGTTTGGCTTCTATCCTGTTCACATCGTCATGAGGGAAAGTTGGACCGACAGACAGACAGAGTGAGTTATAGAGCTGCTCAGTCGCAGCTAAAAATACACACATTCACACAAACCTGTTAATTTTTTGTCCAATAACCTTCTCGCATCTTCCTCTGAAAAATCGCCATGGTATCCCATGGCCCTCGTGACAGATACACCCATTTTGACCCCGCCCATCTCGATCATGTAATCGGTCATTGGACCCCCTTTAGGACTATATTCAATCTCCATCTCCGTCTGAAGCGTTAACAGAAGAAAACAAATTGTCTTACCACATAAATCTCATTCTGACTTAAGCATCATTCAATTTCTCATTAAATATACATTTAATTACGAAATTAGGCTGTACGGAAGGAAGAAAAAATTCTTAAACTTTTTATTACACAATTTCTGGATAACCACTTCTTGTTTTGTGATAGAACAGAACGTTTCGATACATATGCCTTTATCTTCATCAGGTGTAAAATTGACTAAAGAAAAATAGGTTTGTTTTGTTTGTTTGATTGGTGTTTAACGTCGTACTCAAGGGTATTTCACTTATATGACGACGGACAAAAAAAAGAACATAAACAAATCTGCTTCCCATTACCCTTTAGCCCTGAGAACACCAGGGCATCAAAAAGCAACCTCTTTTCTAGCCTCCTACGATCGACCGAGGGAGTATTCTGCAGGGCCATGGCCCACCCGCTCCCTCACAGGACGGGAGCCGTCTAGAAGGAATTATTTTACGACCGGTTTGAATTTCCTTCCACAATTTAGGGCTAGCCTCTATGGCCTTGACACCTGATATATAACATTGCACCATGAACATGGGGAAGGTAAGGCGTCATCTTAGGCTAACTTTTCCCCAATATTATGAGGCTGTGGCAGTGAAATATATCTTAACTGACAGCTTTAATAATAAATGTCTTGATATCTTTCACAACGTTAATTAAAATTTCTTTGCTGACCAAGGTGCACATTGGTAATACTTTGGGGATGCCTTAATTTGATCACGATGTATCATATCTGGGTATCTGTTGAATTTGATCAAGATGTATCATATCTGGGTATCTGTTTAACACATTATCCTATTCACAATAGGAAGGTTAAATACTGAGTATAGCGGAAACAATGAAATGCGACCAACACATGATATTTGCCTGTAATTTTCATCATGTGGTTTATTCAAATCTTTCCGATAAGTTTAACGTTCAATATAACGTGTACAATTCACATAAAACATTAACCCTCGAACAAAAACATATTGCTATGAAAGGAGTGATTCCTATGTCACACATACTGAATCACACACCATCTCTGACGTCTATAACGACGCCCAGAGTCTGGAGCCACTTTCACAAAATGTCGTGCGACAAATAAATATCATACGATAAAATTATGTCGTATTAAACTATAGCGTAAAAATATCATACGATATTTTATTGTCTTAGGACATTCGGTGAAAGTCGCTCCTGGTTTGTATACAAATCCGGGTATGTATTATACTTTCTATCTTCCCATATGTAGCATTTATGGCGTTATTTGATAGTTGACTTTACAGTTGAAAATACACAAAGGTAACAATTAGTCGTATTTACAATAGTTACAAATCTATTGACAACATAACGAGTAAAAATAAAGGTCTATGCCGATTATCAAGTAAATGGTTTATAAAATATTTCTAGAAGAGTTCAGGCAATAAATTAGCTATGTACAGATTGATGAGAGACGAACATTACAGATATGATTATGCAGTTTCATTTTTGAAGTGAACAATATACTTGAATATAGAAACTGGACAATGCGTGTTTAATGATTGACAATTTGGTGTGAATCAACTAGGATGCGAGTTCTTAGCACTTAACACACTACATGTGCGATTTTAGGATCTCTTGCTATGATGTGAGCTTGAATCTGTACAAGGGCTTACCACCAGTCTTATATAGTCACATAAAAGTGGATGCCATTTAATTTTACTGCAGTCAATGGTACTATCGTCTGCCAATTTACTTCAACGAAACACATGTGAAACGGAAATACAAATTGTGCCTCGAAATGGCGTTACACAAATGAGAGCCAAATGGATATAACCAAACACAAGAAACTAAATCTACTGGCCATACTGGATTTGCTGAGATTACCTTCTCCACAGTCCAGAAATATCATTTGGCAGATCAGTACGCTGCCTGTCCTTTATAGCCCGTTCTTATCGTTAATCAAGCAGGGCAATAAACAAAAAGAGCTTGGAAATTCAAGAAGATATAGACATGGTAATCAGTTATTGAACAACAGGTGCTATGCACTAGCTAGTACATCGTCTGACAGAGGCGAAGTAGTCAACGGCTTCATGCAGATGTTTATTGTGATAACTGGATCTTAGTGTACGAGTCTATGCCACGATACGGAAGTTAAGTGAAACAGAGAAGCGGTGTCTGTAATTACAGGCAATTAAATTTAAATTTATTATTACCCGAATTCTTTCAGTTGATCAACACATTATTATTTACTATTTGCTTCAGGCTTGTATGTACAGGTCCGATGTCATCGGAAAAAGTTATCCGAATAGCCTCATGGCCATGTGTAAGAGCCGAGGATAACTTGTCAGGATATAGATATCCCATATCAATTATGAAATATATTGTCCTACACACAGTTTTAATTGAGACATTTTAAAATATATGGTAAGGACAACTTAGTATGGATAACAACTTCTTGATTTATTTCACACAAAGTTTCTATCTCATTCCAGAGATCGTTTCCAAGTATGAAAACTTACTTTTTTTTATACTCATACTTGAAAACAATCTCTTGAATGAGATAGAAACGTTGTGTGAAATAAATCAGGCAGTTGTTATCCATACTTAGTACTTGTTCCTTGCCTTATGATACTTCCAACTTCTAAATGCCACTTAAAGAAGCACTTTAAAATAGATAAGTAAGTATACATATACTACTTTCGCGACACTGTACATATATACTTGTTTTATGTAGATAAAAAAAACTTTATACATGTATGTTCCCGATGGAAACCTGGATCTATGTCTAGCACGGCCACCTTTCTGCCAACTGAGCTACATACGCTCAACGTATATTTACCCGAACATTCCTCACCTTGCATATTACAGGTGCATATTTCATTACTTACTGTATATAATGATAATAAATACAAACTTGGCAAGTCTATCGCTTGTGGGCCATCAAGAATTATTTCATTTCACTGTCGTCAGCCACATTTGGTCGTGTGGGCCTTTCTTTAGACAGAAAGAGAAGATATTTTGAAACACACCATTTACCGCCCTTTGATAAAACTAAATTGGCACTCTCGTCAATCCTGTATTCCTTTTAGGGAATCACTTTAGGCCCTGTATAACTGACTGACATGTGGTATAAATGCAGTTTGCTACATAGATTATACATTTGTAGTAAATCACAGGAACGAATTTGAATTGACAACAATTCTTAAATTATCAGAAAAATGAAAATGCGAGATATATGTTAAATAACAATATTTGTACAAAAACTATTAACAACACGTGTACTGTTTGAAGTGAATTACATAAAATGCAAATTGAGTGCTTGGGAAATAAACAATATTTAAAAGTCTATCCAAAATAATAATAATATTTTTCAACTGAAGAACAAATTAAATAAAAGTCTTTGACGCACAGTATTTGGTTCAATTGAAAGAAACGAACAAGAAAGAACAGTAGCAAGTAATTTAACCAGATCGCCATTTCTGGAAACGGAAGTGCTTCCATTTGCAATTCTTCATGCTTCCGCAAAGACTTGTCTGAACAAGAGTAGGACAAGCGTTTCCGCCATTCTGGGGCTTCTGTATAATAAGTCTGGTTCTTTCTTTCTGTCCGAAGCCACAAGTCTTACTACATGGACTCCAGGCTCCCCATTCCGACAAAATACAATGAAGCGGCGTGGCTACACCTGTAACAGAAGAAGCGTTTTAGATTTTGCACAAAGCAACAAACCACAAAATAAATCAGTGTGGCAGTTTAGTAGATTTAGTTTTCAACGGATTTCTGTTAATTAAAAAAAAACGTATTCGAACATTCAGAGAATATATTTAATATTACAAAAAAAAAAAACAGTTTTGTTAGATGATGCTGTATTCAGTGTAACTCAAACACAATGACATATCCCATCAAACTGAATCCAAAACGCGACTTTCATGCGAAAATACACATACCTTCTAGACCTTGCTCGTCTTCATCATCTAACATTTCCCGTGCTGTCTCTAACGTTTGGTCTGCCTGGTTCTGGGGAGGGTTCTGAATAGCACCTGTCCCTCCCTGTTCGCTTGTTTCAGACGGAGCATCACTTAGTACAATACCATAGCCCGGCGGTAGTGGTTTAACCGGCTGCCGGGGCCTCATCTGGGCTACACTGGGTCTCCTTAGTGCTTGTCCACTGTGCTGTCCACCCGACTTCTGTTGAGACCCCACTAAAGCTGGATTAATTCCAAACATGGGTCGAGGCTCAACTTTATCTTCTCGTTCGTAGGACAACAATTTCTCAAATACAAGGTAACCCATCCGACGAAGTTTTTTAAGGTTTGGATAGTAGAAGGCACTGGCAATGTGGTTGGGTTTTTGGGAAGTTATCATATGAACTTTTTCGGTTGGCAATGATGGCCAGTTCGGGGCGGTAAACGTCAGACCTTTGTCGGTCCCAGCGTCCAGAGGATCTAGTCGCATCTTCAACTCCTGTCTCCATTGTCCATTTAGACAAAGGTCCACTCCGGAGATACCAACAAACCAATCCGGACTTGGGATCATCTTCACCACTAGCGACACCTGGATAAATCAAAAAACAAGTAAATTCGTAAGATTTTACTGGCCCAAAAGTCATGATTTTTCCGTCATCCTCGCTCCACCTCATCACATCCATTTCTAAGCAATACAAAACCACTTGAAATTTTGACACATGCATCTTTTGTAGCAAGAACCATCAGTTCAGAGTAACTTTAAGGAATAATAGAACACTATACAACTAAAAATAGCTTCTAAGCTTCAGTACATCCCTGATCGAATGCGTTCCAGCCTTACAAAGTCTTATCGTGTTTACCCCTTTTTGTTTGTTTTATACTTCAAAACTTGCACCGGTAAAATAACAAACTGAGTAGCTAGCAGGTCCACCACTAGAGGCTTTTATTGAAAATAAATGCTCATAATCCCAGTCAAATCACCTTTTTCCTACTTTTGTTTGAGAACAATTTTTGTCTTCAAAGAACCAAAGAGTAAAAGTTATGGTGTTTATCACCAGTTTGGTGTGATATTCAATGTCGGCCATATTTGTTGTGAAATCTCGTGAAATACAACCATATCTATGGTATTAACAGAAACAGCGAAGTTTGAAGTTAATACCTGAATTTGAGTGATGGTCATTTTTGTTTGCAGAATTAAATTAAATGCAACCCATCAGTTAACATGTAGATGTGAATATGGAAAAATAATGCAATGGGGACCATATTGCCTTGTGCAATTTGATGAAATGCAATCCTATCCCATGTCTTAATAGTAGTAGGAAGCTAACTTCCAGGTTTCAAGTTAACCTGTGAATTTGATCTGAAAATAATCATGTTCAGACATGAATATGGTAAAATGGTGCATTGGTGGCCATTTTGTTGAACGGAATTTGATTAAATTCAATCCCATCTGTTGTTTTAATAAGATGAGACTATATTTCAAGTTAATCTGTGAATTTGTTAGAGAGTTATGGTTTTCACGACATAACAGTAATGAATATTGTAAAATAATGCAATGGCGGCCATTTTGTTTTACGGAACGGAGCTATCTTCAAAGTTTAAAGTTAATCCGTGAATTTATTCTCTACTTATTGTGCTCACAACACATACAGGCATGAATGTTCTAAAATTATGTAATAACGGCCATTTTGTTTTAGGGAATTATGTGAAATGTAATCTCATCCGCCGTCTTAACAAAAGGAAGTTACAAACCAAGTTTGACGTTAATCCGTGAATTTATTCTCTACTTAGCGCATTCACAACATGTAAAGGCATGAATATGCAAAATTATGTAATAATGGTCATTTCGTTTAACGGAATTTGGTAAAATGCAATACCATCCGTTGTCTTAACAAGAGGAAGCTACACACCAAGTTTAAAATTCATCGGTGAATTTGTTTTCAAGCTAGCGTGTTCACAAACATTTTTGACGGACTGACGGACGCCGAGTAGCATTTAGTAAGTAAGTCCCCCCCTACTATAGTAGTGGTTGACCACAAGATGGCTCGGTGATATCTTAGAGTTGGAATCTCCGCATGTAGGTCCGCGAATAATGTTTAGAGTGGTATACAGACAGTCAGCCAATGTGTTATCTGTAACGTCACGTGATGTTTTATCAAGACGGAATGATAATATATCCAATTGTGCACCTCAATGCGGAGAGAGAGCAAATAGAAATAAAGGAAATGTTGGACAACTGAGACTTTTTCAAACAGTGTATCTTATCATGGTAAAGAGGGAAGAAATAAAATCTCTATCGCTGTTTAGAAAAAAAAAAAAAATGATTTTAGGCTACCTGATGAAATGGTGCCATTTTAGAGCAGGTGATATCATAGTTGTTATCCTTGTCTCAATGTAATACAAATTATTTTACAAATTGAAAGTAAAAGTTATTGATATTCTAGTTAATTAAAACTATCTTTCATTCAAATGAGCAATAATTACTGCAACCAGTTTCTTGTACTGTGCCTCATTATCTCTGCGTTTTATTTCGAAACATATTCGATGCGTTTCTTTGACAATTTTTCGTCAGACTTAATACGTGTATGTCATTCAGCCAGGAAGCTGTAGCATGATAATAAAGCATGAAACTGCAATGACGATACCTGGATGTATAGCATCATATTTTCTTTGTTTCTACCAAGCACAACGGCAACTAATTTACAACCTACCATATTGTTGGTTACATATTAGACATGCTATGCTATGGTTAACACGCCGCATTACGTGGATGGAGTTCTATTATTATCTAACTTCCCTAGGCCAGTGCATGATATGAGTCTATTCCCCATCTTGTCATGCTAACTGCATTTCGACCGTCAGACATAAGTTCATTTAATTAATCTATCCTCTATGACATAGCGTATATGAAAATGACCGAAAATTATGCAGTCGTCGCCAGGCAAATTACAGTTGTATAAATACACTGGGATGATGTAATGATGTCATGAAGCTGTAGATAAACGCGATCCTTCCGTACAGTTACTCAGACAGAGGACACCACTTGATCTAGGACTCCACATTGTTTAGCCAGTAATATGGTGCACTAGTCAGAGGATGAGAAATAGATTTTACGTCGTGACCTATCTTGTGTCGAACAGTTGGATGAACAATACAAATCCGCCACGTTATTTCAGCAGAGGAAAGTGTGTTAACCCTTTAAAGCCACGCATATCGGAACCGGGCTTGGGCTTTAATGGGTTAAGTGTTTACCAAATTCCAGTTTGCCGCAAGGGGCATTCTCACGGTGTGAACAATCTGTTGCCCCATACATGTATCTCTGACGGCACCATGGTTACCAATTAGCCCCTTACATGTATCTCTGGCGGCACCATGGGTACCAATTAGCCCCTTACATGTATCTCTGACGGCACCATGGGTACCAGTTAGCCTCTAACATGTATCTCTGACAGCACCATGGGTGCCAGTTAGACCCTTACATGTATCTCTGACGGCACCATGGGTACCAATTAGCCCCTAACATGTATCTCTGATGGCACCATGGGTACCAGTTAGCCCCTTACATGTATCTCTGACGGCACCATGGGTACCAGTTAGCCCCTTACATGTATCTCTGACAGCACCAAGGGTACCAGTTAGCCCCTTACATGTATCTCTGACGGCACCATGGGTACCATTTAGCCCCCTACCAACCTACTGAGAAAAAGAACACTGCAGAACTATAAATGACGAAGCCATAATAACTAATATCAGTTTTAAACTTTATTTTACTTAAGTGTAAATCTGATTAAACTACTTTATTTGGACACATTAAAAACTTTGTGACATTTAGACATTTAAGGAATATTAGAGTAATATTCAGGAGACAGTTTTTATTGTTTAAACAGAGTATATAAAGATTGGATTTCTAAAAGCATACCTCTTCACAAAGAAAACATCATCTAAAAAGAAAACTTGAGTATCTTCTAATAAACAGAACATAAAAAGGAAATAGAAAGATAAATTTTAAACAACAAAGTAGACTTTACATGTGATATATTGGTAAATGCTGGATTTTTATTGCATAGACTGGAATGGACTTTTTCTATCACTGCACCTTAATTTGAAAAAACAATCTCTGGAAGTTAAAAAACACAACTTAAACTTAAAGACATGTTGATATTAGTGCATATTATCACCAGCTTTAAACTATAAAACAATACCAACAGGCAACAGTCACAACACAACGTTGTTAATCACCCACAGTCCTGGAATGAAATGCATTTGGTCAAACATTACACACATTTGAAATAATACCTCAAATAAAAAAAAGTTACTGGGAATGTAAAAAAAAAAAAAAAAAAAAAAGAAGTAAAACAGATCTCACTATATAGAGATATCTTATAACACAAATATGACACTGAACCATTAATATTCCGCTGGAATTCTAAAATTGTAATACATCAAAAATTGTAAAAAAGATTGAATAAACAATCAGTACAAAATGGATTTCAAAATTCTAATATAGCAATAAACCACATGTGTATATAGAGAACATGAAAGGGACAACATGGATTACATAGATACTCATATAACACAAACTGTCAATGAATTTAGCTTTTGTAACCAAGAACTATTTGTTAGTCTAAAACTTTGAACTGATTACTACATGACCACTCTAAAACCTCTATACATTTTTTAACACACAATGCAAAAATTGTGGTGTTGGACAGTGAGAGCTCACTATTGAGCTCCATGTTACCCCTTCGCTGTTCAACACCACACTTATTTCAGGGTGTATACAGGTTTTAGAGTGGTCATGTTGGTAATCAATCCATAATTTTAAACTAACAAATAGTACTTGGTTAGAAAATCTGAATGACAGTTAGAGCTCACTATTCAGCTTCATGGCACCGCTTAGCTGTTGATTTAGGATATGTTAGTCCCATTACCACACCTGTTACAGTATCTATCACTGTCGAATAAAATGCTAAATTTTGAGACAAAAACTTTGTTAATTTACCTCTTAATACTTATATTTAAAAATTGCTCCTCTAGACAGACACAATTTTTCTCTCAAACTGCAGGTATTGTGGGATAGATGCACATTTTTTTTAAGAGGTGGCATATTTAACACTTTACAACACTTACATGTGTACAAATCTAGATTGTATCCTAAACATGATTTAATTGGTATTTTGTCTCTCAGTCAAAGGTCCAAGAGGTCAACAAACCTATATACTGGAATGTTTTAACCTCAGGAAACAATTATGTGAGATTCAGAGAGAACAGGGGAATCCCCAAGGTACTGCCTTCTGGGTAGTGTATAGGTCATTGTACATTACATCTTTACATGCTAGAGATTGTGCAAAGAGTTTAAGACATCAAATAAAATCATTCTGCCAAGTGGTTTTAAATTAGTTTAGCTAAAAGAAGTGTAGAGAAAGCAAGCAGATTGAACGTCAGGCTTGAAGCAGAGTTACAGTTGTCTCCATAACAGATACAGTAGATAGTCCTGGCATATCTCGGTCCATTCCTTTCACAATCATCTTCTTCAATGACAGGTTTTTGCAGAGCACAAACTTTAGAGATGACACGGTAAGCTGAAGTAAAAAAAAATTATCTCTTAAACAATGCACTGGCCACTGGGACTCTGTACTGCTGTAAATGGGCAGCAACGAATTCCTTTTTTAAAGTCAGTTCAATTTTAGTAGCTCTCAGGCTAAGGGCAGTTACTCAGTTCAATTTTAGTAGCTCTCTGGTTAAGGGCAAGGGCAGTTAGTCAGTTCAATTTTAGTAGCTCTCTGGCTAAGGGCAGTTAGTCAGTTCAATTTTAGTGGCTCTCTGGCTAAGGGCAGTTACTCAGTTCAATTTTAGTAGCACTCTGTCTAAGGGCAGTTACTCAGTTCAATTTTAGTAGCGCTCTGTCTAAGGGCAGTTACTCAGTTCAATTTTAGTAGCTCTCTGTCTAAGGGCAGTTACTCAGTTCAATTTTAGTAGCTCTCTGTCTAAGGGCAGTTACTCAGTTCAATTTTAGTGGCTCTCTGGCTAAGGGCAATTACTCAGTTCAATTTTAGTGGCTCTCTGGCTAAGGGCAGTTTGTTAGAATACTATCAATGACATCATTACTTAGTACTGGAGGAAGATTAGATTAACTTTCCAATGGGATCAAAACATCTCACATTTTTGGTTGTACCGGTGTCAGTTATTGTTGGAATGCCCTTAAGCATCACATTAAACACCAATCGATCAATTTTAGTGAAAAATATCATTCAATTGACGCCATGCTTCTGGGTACTGTTCTGATATGATGGCAGCGTTTACCAACAATAACTGACACTAATATACTGCTAGAAACTAACTTCCCTTTAACCATGGTTTGTATGCCTCACATTTGCGGATTTAAAGCATTATACATGAGTCTTATTAGGCAAAAAATTGTGTGTTACAAGTAAACTATCCACATCATACTTGTAGAGTGTCAATGGCGTCATATCGCTACATGGACAAATCAATGGACATGCGGCTTTGAAAAATCTTCCAGATTCATTTAATCGATTGGCTAAGCTCTGATGCCAAATTAGTGATGAGAAAACGATGTCTTTTCAATTTAACAGTTTATGAAATTTAAAATATAAAAGTCAAGTGACACCTAGTAAAAGGAATGATGAAAACTCTATTGGGTAAAATGCATCACTCACCGTTTCGTTTCACGTTTTAGACATATAGTATTGATGATTGTTTGTTTGATTGGGGTTTAATGATGTACTCAAGGGTATATCATTTATATGACGACGTGCCAGCCCAATGGGTGAAGGATTTGTTTGTTTGTTTGATTGGTGTTTAATGTCGTACTCAAGGGTATTTCACTTATATGACGACGGACAGAAATACAG
>JARFOD010005400.1:0-11645 GCA_031763545.1 Mopalia muscosa | reverse complement strand
TCGAAACGTTGTGTTCTATCACAAAACAAGAAGTGGTTATCCAGAAATTGTATAATTATGTTACCCCACTTCTAAATATCGTTCAAAAGTTATATTTTATATATGGTAAAAAGCTAGATAGAATCCTAGAACATGGGATATAGTATGTACACTAAGTCTATAATAATCTCAGATAGAAGATGCTTTATTTAACATCGCGTTAAATAAAGATTAACACGCCAAATAGGCTATACTAGTTAGTATACTGCAGAAGTCTATTCTGTCTATATACGGCTATAGACAGGCCCAATCCATCTATGGAAGAAAACCGTTAAGAGCTCTCCCCGCAAAGTTTTTTTTTCTCCAAACATTTTTATGTTTAGGCTATGTAAACCCTGACCGACCGAGTAAGTTTTCACACAATTGCATTCCAAAATTCAATACAATATTTTCGCCTACGAATTGAAATTGCTTTCCGGGCGTAATGTGTTACAGCACCTATAGCTATATATTCAAACTGTGTAAGGAGAAAAGCAGCACTGTGTTTGGTTATTCCACCGTATTGAAAGATCTCTAGTAAGAACCTGCAGATGGAGTCCTCACAGACTCAAACCTCTTGCGCGTATAAAGCCGTGACCGGAAGAGCGCAAAAATTGGCGAGCAGCATATATAAAAGAAAGCTTATTTCACCTATCTCTTACACATCATCCTCTTATCATCCTCCAATAATCTTATATCCAATAACAATATTCTAATCCCCGATTAAATCGGATGCAAAATATATGAGCAAGATTATTGCGGAGTATTTGGTATCGATGTGAAGTAATTGAGTGGAAGTTTCTGGTCAGTGTAATAGTATAGCGATTTTAACTGGAAACTCCAAAATGATCGATTAAGGTATGTGTCAGGGATTTTCGTTCAACGAAAGTTTGGGAGTGAGCTGCCAAACGTTAACATTACGATTTATGGTAAATTAATAGTGTAACAGCAGCAATCCTTGTTAGCCCTGCGTGAAACACCAAACACAACCTCAGTCTGAAGACCTGCCCTAATGCCCAATAAGAGTACAGTCACAGGCACAGATTTCAACTGGTTCCTATACAGGCTCCATATAACTGCAACTACTATAGGGATAGAGAATAACCAGTAAACATAATGACACATTCTCTATCCCGAGGAATCGGCAGTTTTTTTCTGGACAGCTATGTGTGCAAAGGACGGTGACGAGACAAGGAACCGTATTATATATTAACTATTATGTGCATGCCAACAGATAATTAAAATAAAATCAAACATAGCAAAGCATTGTAAATAATTTGTATATATATTGTAATTCGATAAAATTCTTACTTCACGTTTCAATAATAGGGTAACACTTTTATAAAACATTTTATTTATCTATATAGTTATTATTAATAATTTATTGTTATTTCCTTGTCCTTTTTAAATGAAATATGGCAATGTAAATTAAATTAACACATTTTTGTAAAAAAGGGTTAAAAAGATGTGATAATAAAGTATGTGATTGACAGGCCGCGAAATCCACACGGGAAGCGGCCCTAAAAGCACAATTTCAACAAAAACAAATCCTTGTTTACCGCCGATGTCGCAATCATTTAAATGAATATTGATTTGTTTGTTTGTTTGTTTGATTGGGGTTTAACGTCGTACTCAAGGGTATTTTACTTATATGACGACGTGCTAGTGGGTGAAGGAAACCACCCTCGACACCACTGGCAACAAACAAAGACAGGACGAGACAAATACAGGACGACAACAGCAGGACACAATGCAGACGCCACAAACAGATCGGCTTCCTGTTCCCATTTAGCTTTGAGAGCACCAGGGCAACATGACAAATAAATATTGAAGACATTGGGTTCATGCAAGAGCCGTTTATCGTTCGTTGTTCCGTGAAACTACAAAGTCTACAAAAAAGAAATATTATAAACACTCATATAAAGGGTGCGGGTTTCGTTTATACCTTCAACACGGTCTCAAATGTTTCATTCTCATAGGAGCCGATTTATCCTCTGAATGAACGGTTTCTAACGTCTCCTGGTCCAACACATCAATTTGTGAGACACGCCGTCATGTTAGTGATGGTCCTATACAGCGTTAAACCCCTGGCCAATCAAACCAACAAACTAATGGTCAAACGGGTCTTCGCTGACCACGGCTATACCAGGTTTATATTTGTAAACTGGCAGGTTACATTTTTATCTGAATTTGGACGATTTAAAGTAATGTAGATCATTCTCTCGATAAGTTTGATTGGGTACTTATTGATAATAAAAAAAAAAAGATTAAATTTAAAGACAAAAGTCTCATTAAAATTATTTTAAAAAAATCAGATTTCAAAAATAGTTTTAATAGGACCAAAAGGCGCGGATTTAGGATTTATTGGGGTTTAACGTCGTACTCAAGGGTATTTCACTTATATGACGACGGCTTGTCCTCTTCACACTGTTCCATGGCTAATTACGGTGGAAAACCAAGAGGAAACTTCGTTAAAATAAACTCCGCGATTGACGGAGCCACAACGTGGGACTTCCTCATATACCCGATCATCGACAGACGGACTCGATCCTTATATACAGTGCGGCGAAGGGCTTAACAACACATATATTTGTGAATTTACAAGCGACGAAACTTCAACCTCACGACATTAGCGTGTAAGTTTACAGCTCGAACTTATCCAGATTTGCACCATTGAGCTTAAAGATTCCTGTAAAACGGATAGCATAATCATACTTTACTTATGTGAAATAACACTGAGCTGTTTATCCATATATGGGTTTGCTATTTATACCAAAATG
The DNA here is from genome assembly GCA_031763545.1 of Mopalia muscosa. Lineage (NCBI taxonomy): Eukaryota > Metazoa > Mollusca > Polyplacophora > Chitonida > Mopaliidae > Mopalia > Mopalia muscosa. Next base: position 8,847 of record JARFOD010005400.1, on the reverse strand, counting down.
TAACTGGACTCACTACGTCTTGAGATTGACCAGGCCAGTCCCGTTTGGGTACTGGGAAATTTTCTTCAATCTGTCATTACTTCCCCTTAATGGGAGACTCGAAATGTTAAATAAAAGGCGCTGGCGAACCATTGGCGTTAAAACGGTCTTGGTAAGAGGCCTCTTTAGTAACATCCCAAAGGATAAATGAATGTGAGGTCTTTATAAACTGGCACCGTCTCAATTTCTGTGACCACATGCTGAGGACCCTTTTAAAAGCATAAAATAACCTGCTTGTCAACATTTCAATGTAAGAGGGGTAGATAGGTCCAGACTTGCCAAAAAGTAGAAACTTTAATTTGCAAATGGCACTAAGTCTCTCAGATAAACTGCCTCCTGCACCCTCCGTTCCGAGAACCAGATTGGTCGAAGTGCAAGTGCATGGTACTCGCCACATTACATCGTGCCATCGTAAGTCGACGGCCCATCCATTGTCATCGTATATTATTCGATGACAGAGCCAATATTATCAGCTTAAGCGGTGGGAATTGTCTAGCTTGTGTGATTTACAATCACGTACATCTTTACCGCAAGCTCTTTGTTTAAGGCATGCTTGGAATGGTTTCCTCTCTCTCTATATATATATTCTCTGCTATATATACTAGTTTCTTTTGCAGTACTATCACACCATGCATGGGGTAGCGTTTCTTTGCAGTGTTGCCCGGTGTATCAGAGGCAGAATATAGATAGGTAATATTTCTCGTTGTTTAGAAGCTTTAAACGGATCTTTTTCCAGCCACTTTTCAACGAGTAGATCGATTCTTAAAGAGGCAAAGATTTGGTTGTTTGTTTGATTGGAATTTAAACTGATGCTTAAGGTCTCGTCTCGCCGGAATGACCGAGGAAACTACTGTAAGGAGCCGCCTTCCCAGTTTCAGACACAAGCGTACACCTATGAGAAAAGTAAAAGCATATAGTTGATAGTTTTATATCTTAGCAATATAGAACAAATATCTGATTTTTCTCCCAGCTGCTTTCTGAAACGACCTCCAGTGCCCCAGGCGTCCATATGATTTAACTGGCGATTAACGCTGTACTTGAGGCTATTTCACTTATACGACGACAAATTGTCCACTTCATACTGTTCTTCGTTACATACAGAGGAAAGCCGGAAGGAAACCTCGTAGAAACGACCCTGCGAATGCCCGAGCCAAATTATGCGACTCACTCATATACCTGAATGGTCGACAGACGGACTCGATTCTGTGAACGATGCATCAAAGTAGGATGGGATTAGTAAGCCCACACGCTATCCATAAAAGGACGACCGCGGGCCTAATTAAGTATCTGAATATTGTTAAGTCTGCAATGTAGGTAATCAGTTATGTCACTAACTCTGTATAGGCCAAAACAAGAAAACATGCAGGGATGAAAACAGTTTGCTTTTCGAAACAAGCTTTTGTCACACTAATTACATGCGCGAGTTAGACGAAATTTAATGATATGGCAAACGCACATAAACGGGGATTTCCTTCCACAGAAAACCATTTGGTGAATATGGCATATTGGTGTATTTCACAAAGTATGCATACAAAATACTCCAGAATACACCGGGAAGGCAGGTCTGACAATATAATGTGTATACAGATGCTTAATAAGCTATATTCTCTCAGAGGCCACCAGCTTGAAGCTTTATACTATTCGCCATAACTAAATCTATATTTCTCTAATGGGATCGAACAAGTCCTTGAGGTTTTACCCCCTGCCATTGCTATTCACTCCATTTAAAGTCATATATAACGTTAACACGTTATGGGTAACATTCCTGCCGGGCTAATCATTCCCACGCGGTACACAGGAGTGTGATTCATGTACTGCCAAATATACCCTTATGTTCAGTTTATAGCTATTGAGTTAAAAGTGAGTACGAGCGCTTATAACCGTGCAATACGGAGGTTTTGAGTTATAAAGTTACGACAACAGAGTGACGTCCCTTTGCGAATTAACGTTACCACTTTATGGCACGGTAAGGCAGCCTGTCTCTACTTTAGCATCGCGATTTGTTTATTTTTTTTTAGGAAAATATAGCTTTAAAATTGTAACTTTTGCTAAAAAAAATTATACTTTAAGCTATGGGAAAGGGAAATTCATATAGTTTTATGAATGTTTAGGTGTTAATTTGCAATATTCCCTATACCGCCCAAGTTAACAATCGTGAATTAGCCCTTCCTTGGCCTAAAACCGATAACGTTATTTAGCAAAGGGACGTCACTTTGTTATTGTAACGTCATAACTGGAAACCCTCGTATTGCCTTACAGCGGGATCTCCCGTAGCTAAGCATGATATATTGTGGGAGACGGGGACCAAGCTAGGAATATGGCAGCATGACAACATGTAATTGTACTGTGATGTTCAACTTTTTTTTTTAACGCGGCTAGTGGACAATTTAAGACTGCAATTGACGTACCAAACGTATCACAGCGCTCGGATTACAAAACATTATTGGACGGTAGTTTATTGAACACATAAAAATCGGTAATCGTAAAAAACTTAAAATTACACTGTTAGGAGCACTCAAACTCTAGATAAGTCTGCATGATTTGATAGACGATCAGAGATACCGAACGGGATCTAGTAAAGTGTGCTGCCAGCGAGTCATTCCCGTTTCAGGGTATTGTTTGACCTGACATGTATCTACTCTTATTTCTCACTAACATACAACATACTAGTATGAATATATAATATATATATATTTATTATGTAAAGCATCTTTTTAGATCCTGATTAAGATACAAATTTTATCTACTTATAATTCTGTAAACCTTTATTCATCTAATAATTTATTTGATGTAAATATAGAAAGTGATTGAACCCACAACGGTTACTGTCGGAAATTAGGAACTGATGCAGCCTGTAATTTGGACTGTATACATCATCAGTACATGTACTTGGTTGAATTCAGTGTGAATTGAATACTAAGTCTAGGGATCAAGCTTCTGCTGATAAAACATACATTTCTTATCAGGGAATAAAATCCTGATTAAGCGTCAACATATAGCTGAATAAGAGCAGCTAAGTAGATAATATGGTTGGATCCGCACTGAAGGTAACTAATAATATATAAAAAAAATTATGTCACGGATTGTGAATAGTTATATTTGTAAAGCGATAGCATTTTTAGATATACATCCTCACATCTTCAAAACATACATGTACCACCATATCTTTAATGGTCACAATAAACCCCCAGATACCAAGGCCATAATAAACCCCCAGATACCAAGGTCACAATACATTCTCAGGTCTCAAGGTCACAATAGATCCTCAGGTCTTTAGGTCACAATACATCCTCAGGTCTCAAGGTCACAATACAACCTCAGGTCTCAAGGTCATAATACATCCTCAGGTCTCAAGGTTATAATACAACCTCAGGTCTCAAGGTCATAATACATCCTCAGGTCTCAAGGTCACAATACATCCTCAGGTCTCAAGGTCATAATACATCCTCAGGTCTCAAAGTCACAATACATCCTCATGTCTCAAGGTCACAATACATCCCCAGGTCTCAATATAATGTCAGACCTCAATGTCATACTACATACTCCGGCCTCTGACCTGCAGGACAAAGCAAATCACCCACCAAGAACGTCTGCACACAACACATACAGTCAATCAACGATGAATCTTACAGTTTGGGCCACATTGAAAAGTCGAACTTTTTATGATTGGGAATTCAATTCAATTCGATGATGATCACCATGGCTGGTAGAAAACAAGGAGTACTCAAATTAATCTGAAAGGGCCTGTTTTCGTGCGATTTCTTTCCTTTTATTAAAATACGCTATGTCACTGGATATGAACCGCTTTGATTTTGTAATTGAATGCGGATATCCTTGGTGTCGAAGAAATCTGTCTAAATAAGAACGCACATTACAAAGGTAGAAGTTATCACACTCACTACCATCTCTTCTTGTAAGTTTGGTAATGAATTCAGCAAGGTATGAGTCAAGTTCCGTTAAAGTTAAGCTTTCAATGTGCACTATTATCTGTTTTTCTGTGTAAATCCAACGCTCAAACATGGCTACTGTGGAAATGGCATCATTAAAATTCGTTGGAAATTGCCCCTCAATTTCCATTCTACGCCGAACAGAGGCTTTACAAGGAAACTCCATTCGAGGCACAGAAAGGCTGGAATTGTCAAAGGGCACCCTCGCACTGTGTCCAACGTCTTCCTCGATATACTCTAAAAACAGCAAAAAAATTCAAATAAAATTAACAAGCATTTTAATTTATATACTGATAAATAGAATTTACATTTTTGAGGAGACAAGTTCCACTTCACTATAATGTATCCCAGGTGGCGAATATATCCGCTGTATATACAGCGATTTGTGAATGCGGTGGCTGCCCTCTGACTTTTAGGGCAGTTTGTCTGAAGAGACTGTTTGTTTGTTTGATTGGTGTTTAACGTCGTACTCAAGGGTATTTCACTTATATTACGACAGACACAAATACAGGACATCACAAACAAATCTGCTTCCCGTTACTCTGTCTGAAAGAAGGAATGCTGTCTTTATTTAGCCCTGAGGGAAAATTAACCTTCCAGCATTATTGAAACATTTCACATTTTGGTTGTGCTAGTGTCAATTATTGTTGGAATACACAGCCGTCATATAAGTGACATCTTTAAACACGGCGAAAAACACCAACCCATCAATCAATCAAGCCAATGCAGTGGGGTGGGATGGTCAAATGTTTTGCTAAGATCATTGGTAAACTTCGTCATAATAAAACGCTGTCAACTAACTTGTAAATGTTTGATAGTAAATAAATTATGTTATTGACAAAATTAAAAGGTTTCTTACGTTTCAGTGGTCATAATAATTCGAGAGAAAGAAAAAAAAAACTGAACAAAATTAAGCTTAATAAAATGGATTTTGTTGCAATCTACAGTTTATAAGACAACACAGTTCTTGACTTTAAAAAGGTGAGACCAGAAATTACCACTCCACTTCCTATGTATTTTCCAAACAAACCTATTAAATCTATTTTCCTCATAATTTTCAAATTTTCCCACTTGAAGCGCATGCATGCCATTAACAGCCCTTTCCTCTAGTTACACAAAAATAAAACTTCATAAAAATTTAATGAGCTAAAATTTGGAGGGTTCACTTGGTTCTTTCCATCTCAACTAAAGGAGAATGTAAGCAATAATACTGCAGAGAAACCCAGTATTATACGTTAAACATCCAGTCCATTGTATAACCCTCTTAAATACCTGTACAACATAAACAGGATTAACACTGTGGACTAAAATAATCTGTTACCAACTTTGTTGTCTTTTTTATATGCCCGATGCAAATCGGTCGTATTATGGTATGATCAGCTATGATCAGCGTCTGTCCGTATTTATATAGAATATATAAATATATTCTATTATTCATATATAGTCCTCTGAAGAAAAAAGTATGTAACATAATTATAAAATATATTTGAGTATGTATTACATAGAAGTAAAACACATTTGATATTGGTTTTAAGCGAATAAAAATCATGTCATGTTATGTGTTATTGATATTGTTTATTGAATAACACAAATCATTATAATTGAGCAAAATGATGTTCCAATTCATGTCTGCGTTAGAATAAAATAATATTTACTGCACCTTTCTTTAAATCTTGGACATTTTCAAACAAGGATATGTTCTGTTTTGTATTTTGCGGGATACAGAATTACCATGGTTACCATTTATCCTATGTGTCCTCCAAATCCATTTACAGTGTATAAAACATTCCATGGTTACCCCAGTTTGATTGGTACCCAAATCAAATTCTCTCTTTTGCATTCTTCCTTAGAACATGGCATGTTTGTGCCATTGTCTGAAATGTCTTGGGTTACCATGGTCACCTCATGAGCACCCCAAGAGGGCGTATGTTGGGTTTACTAAAACTCTTGTTTTTACTGAATTAAAGCGTTCTGTAATATTTTTACACAAATATTAGGCTACATGACCGGTCAAATATTAGGCTACATGACCGTACATGTATACGACCAACCAAGTGTCATATACATAACGAGTACTTGAATAGTGTTCGAATATTACAAAACGAATACTCGGTTACAAAAATCAGTACCTGTTTCAGCACTAATGTAGAAAAATTGTCTTCATTCACTATCTGCAGGATAAAGTAAGGATATTAATGATATTATGCAGAGGATAGATGTACAGTTTAAAACAATATTTTATACTTTACCTTCAGATCGTGCCTGCTACAAATGCCATGAAACTGGTCACATGGCAAGAGAATGTCCAAATTCAGACAGCAGTTCTCGAGGTGGTGGCGGTATGTAGTATCTACCATTTTTTCTAAGAAATTTTATTACATATACAAGTTGTTTTGGGGTCCTCACATTCCTGTCAATCTGTCCGTCTGTCTGTTCGTCCCATAACCATTCTTTTTATCACTATATCTCATGAACTGCTGCTCCAATCACATAAATATTTTATTCAAAGCTTCCCTACATGGTCTAGTTTTGCTGGTAACATTTTCGTGTCTGTCCGTCCGTTTGTCTTTAATTGGGTCATTTATCCATAATTTACACATTTTTGTTATTGGCTGATCATGAAAACCTCTATTCCAATCAAGTTCATATTTTGGATTTAACATCCTCATATTAAAGGTGGAGCTGTACTGGTCTCATTTTGGTTTTACGCCATTTATTCATTCTTTTCTTATCCATTTTCTGTCTTCTGCAGTTCTACGCATATTTTTAATTTACACATTTTTGTTATCGGCTAATCTTGAATACCTCCATTCCAATCAAGTTTATATTTTGGATTTAGCATCCTCATAAGGTGTAGCTGTGCTGGTCTCATTTTAGTTTTGATCCATTCTTTTGTTATCCGTTTGCAGTGTTTCCGTTTACCAAAAATTCTCTGTGTACCGGTAAATTTGCTGAGGTCCAGTCCATTGGACCGAGGCTAAATACCTTAAGTAAAGTCTGCAAAAACGATATAGTACATAACACTGGGGCTAACTCAAACTGACCTGACCTATAATGTAATGACCTCGCGAGACAAACAAAGGATCAGTGAGCGTCAATTCCATTATAAAATGAAGGGGGGTGATCTTGGCCGAGTCCATGCATTTGCTATTGTGATATTTCATTCTCAAAACAAATCAATAAACTTTTAACATATATGTTTCATTAAATGTATTTATGGTCTTCAATTCAAACAAGTGGATGTGTGTCAGTTAGAATACCTGTAATAAATAAGAAATGTATGTTCTCAAACAAACATACTAGTATAAAGCTTCGGTACTTGCCACAACACCACATGTTAGACTGTAAAGGCGTAACGCTACAATTTATTTTCAGTTTCGATGAGTGTACACAAACCCCTGGTCTCTTATTTTACTAAATCATTTGGCAAACGCTGAAAACTGGTAAAACCAATAAACTTTTCTGCTGGCAAACTGGGAGACATTTTACAGTATGATGTGCAGTTGTGAGTTTATTTGTCCTTATATAGAACAAACTACGTAGGCTACGATAAAGCTAAAGTCTTACTGACAATACGGCCGTAAACCCTATGCAGAGCGTATGCATTGGCTGTCATCTCAGGAATTATAATATTAGGCAAAAAAAATGAACTCATAAATGGACACATCTGCATATATAATCAATTGAATATAATTCAATTGAAGATTTTATGGGATATAGGACTTAGACCCTTCTCTTCAAACTATCTTAACAGTTAGGCGTTTCATTAACTTTTGAAGTCGGAGGCTAGTTTGTAAAAGTAGGAGGTATATATTTTTGCCAGGCAATTTTGGCCGGGGTTCCGTGGGCCGCCTAGGCCCCGGAAGCTCTGAGGTTTCTAGAAGACTGGTGATGCATTCTGAGCGATTACAGAGCTAAAATGTTAGAATCCAATTTCAGATTTTAAAATGTTTAATTTCAATTTTTTTAAAATGAGTAAGTATATTAATTCTGTACTTTCAGAATATGTGCTTTAACTGGAAAATCTGACAAAATCCATATTTTTAGACTCTTGTATGCACACATAAATTATATTCGCCTTCAATCAGCTAGAATTGTTAAAAATAAAAATAAAGTTGTTTCAGGTTCAAGTTTTTTTAAGATAACTTTTATTGGCGAAAAATTGAATAAATAAAAATAAACAAAAATGAATTGATTGCTTGGTGATTAACACAGTAAAGCAACCTTAGACACTCAGTTATGTAAAATTTTAAATAACTGCCCTGTTGAAAAATCACGGTTACTCCAGAGTTTTGGCAATATGTTTACTCCCCAAAACATAAGCCTACTGTTCTAACCCCAGAAGTACAGGTATTTAAAAAAAAAAATGAATACTCGTATATAGCGGACGATTTTCCAAGTCCTGGTTCCATTGCTATGTTTTCCCTGTTAAAACAATCGCTTATAATGGACTTTGTATATAAGGAACCCAAACTGCTGATATACACGAGTTTTACTGTACATGTTAAAATTTGACCCCTGACTAGCGGTAGAGTCCTTAAGGCATGTCCATATATACCATTTTCAGCATACATGGAAAGTCCTTGTGGTAAATTAAAACACAGAATTAAAACATCCAGGTGCTTGGGCGGGATTTATATTGTTTATTATAGGATGAGAAAATCTTGTCAGCAACGGATCAACGTTGGACGTTGTAATTCGTCTCCGCCTTGATGAGATATTAGCTGTAGGACAAACTCTCGCCATCTCCCCAAGATTAGGCTAGCCAGTATAGATGATCACGTGGTTATCTTATGAATATGTATTAGCAAAGGAGTGACGTATAAATCTATACTGGCTTCCGATTAGCTGACCTCTTTCC
>JARFOD010005389.1:0-11646 GCA_031763545.1 Mopalia muscosa | reverse complement strand
GCTTGATAACGGTCTTAGCATCGAGATCGAAACGTCGCTACCCAATTATATTCAGAAGTTGTACATCCATAACAGTCTTAATGTCTTACAAACAGATTCTAGTTCAGAAAATTTTGCAGGTTGATACCTGTGTGGGAATGGAACCCACGACTCTCAGAATTAGGCACCTAATCACCAACAATAAATGCCGGCCACTTAGACCACTCAGCCACCTGGCCTTCTACAAAATAGAAGGTTAGTCAGCTGGAGTGATAGCAAACACTCACTACCCCTCTGATAGGAGAGTGACACATCTCCCAAAACTGTAAACAATGAATAATTTTAGTGTCTTTTAGAAAGAAAAGTTTAACAGTATTTTCGATAACACTTTCTTAATAGTTTTGAACAGATTCTAGTTCAGAAAATTTTGCAGGTTGATACCCGCCCGGGAATGGAACCCACAACCCTCAGAGTTATGCACCTAATCGCCAGCAGTAATCTGAATCAGCGCTTTCTGAAATAGAATCTGTTATCCTGTTATCCCAAAATAACGAAAATACTGCTCATGCAGTAAGTTTAAATATATCAGCAGTTGACAGCCTCCATTTTTGTAATATGTGTGATACAAAAGATATTTAATTATCTCCCTTGGAAAATAACTGATTTTTGACCATGACATTAAAATGCTTTCCTTATAAAAACTGGGTTGAATAAATCAGCTTTGAATTTTTTTTACGAAATATCTAACCACGAAAATAGAATAATAATGTATTTGAAAGAAAAGATGACCTTTTCTTAACACATTTCAGCCACTTTAAGCTTTACGTTTAGTATGTTACCTGATAATGTTTAAAGTAGTTGCACAAAGGTGTAGACATATAGTTTGGTATAAATATGGCAGTGGCCATTGATCTGATGAAAAATGTCTTAAAGCCCAGTTTTCCCAGGCCCTATTTGTCTATATTTCAGTTGAAAGAATAGTGAGCATTCAGGTTTATCTAACAAGGGTTAATATTAGTCATTGGCTGCACAAATGATATAAATGTTTCCCTCCTTTATTAGTTTTTTTCATTTTATAAAACTTTGAGCAATTTACATGAATCAATCTTTCAACCAACCTAGATCAAGACCAAGTATGGTAAATATTTTACTGCTTAATGCTGTATTCAGGCCCACATTATTACCGCTGAGGGCTCAGTTCCAAAACAAAAAGAAAGTTTGGACAAAATTGGTTTATCAGCCATAGGTACTGATGAATGAAGGGAAGTAACTCCTATAATTTCTCCACATAGGCTTACATTCAGAAAGTATTATTTCTGCCAGTTAAGACCTATGATAAAGCATCATACAGGTACTGGTAAATAAAATAGACAGATTCCTACTAAAAATAGAATCAGTTGTACATTGTCACATTCTATAGTGGTAGTAACAGTTTGTTTGTTTGATTGGGGTTTGAGGTCGTTCTCAAGGGTATTTCACTTATATGACGACGGATTGTCCACTTCACGCTGTTTATTGCCTAATTACGGTGAAAAAACAGAAAGAAACCTCGTAGAAACCACCCCTGCGATTGCCAGCCCACTCATATACCTGAGAGTCTACAGAAGGGCTCGATCCTGCGAACAGTATATTCGACTACACGTATATTGAAGTGGGCTTTAAAGCTAATCATTAAGCCACGACCTCAGGCCAGCAGAGATTACGCAATTAATAGTGAAACTCAGAAAGGTGAGCAGCTTATTCACTCATGAACTATGAATGAAAGGTGGTTCAAATAGGTTTGTAGAGCTGAATTAAGGTGTGAATCCTAGCCTACTCATCCGTTCATGGTAACAGCAATACAGGCAGTTTGCTTTGTGTTGCGAAAGACTATAAACCCACACAGTGATCAAGTTAATTGGAAATAGATTTCTCTCGAATGGATATTTCATGTCTGAAATGAATAGGAGAGCTGAAAATCACTCACCTGGTTAGTTTTAGGAGAGTATTGTTATTATTGAGTAGAGTGAATTCTATTGAGTATAATGTAAAATTGGACAATCTGCGAGAGCTGAAAACAGTGTATCTAAATTTTTAATTAGGTGAGTTTTAGGTGAGGGTGAGTGATCCCATTGATCTTGAAGTCCTGTTTATGCATAACCTGCTATAGCTGAGTAACATTCACGGATCGCTGATTCAAAGGGAAGCGTCGTTTCTTATCCCTCTATACTAGTCCCAGTATATATATAGGCTCACAAGAGCCATTTCTTATTTGTATGGAATTTTTTATATTCTTTATCATGCTAAATTAAATAAAAGTCATTTAGTCTCTGCCTTAAATTAACTTCCACTCGCCCCAAATATTTATGCATAGCCCAAAATTAATATCCACCTGCCTCATTAACTATTTATGACCGCCCTTATATAAAAAGATTTTCACCTTGACAGTTTTGGCCTACTTGATAGACTTCTGCTATTAAATAGTAAAAAGGTAAACTGAAATTTAGAAAAATCAATTTCTTTTGTTGCATTGAGAATCAGTTGTCTTTTGTTGCATTGAGAAATTAATCAATAAATAAAAATTATAAAATAAAAATAAAAAAATACAATCTGCATTAGTTAGTAGATGAGAATACGTTGCATCAGAAGTCTATCAAGTACTTGATAGACTTCTGGTTGCATATACATGTAGATAATTTATAGTTGTCATATCTCGTCAATTTGTTAAAATTTTCACAAATTCTTGGATAAAGATCGGTTTTGCCTTTGAATCCTGCAACACACAAATACTCTCATCCCATAGTTTATTTATTATGAAAATTGGTGTGTTTTTATTATACGAAAAACACAAATCGAATCGATATACTTACCATAATTTCTATATTATTGTCACGCCTTGCTGACAGCACGTGGGTGCGTTTTCTTGTGACATTTATATATATATTTCCCGCGGTAAATATTGGTAATAGCATAAGGCACATCTTGTGAATGACAGACAAGCATTATTAGATTCAAAACGAGACAACTATATTGTGAAATTTCCTAATCGTGTTTCTTTTTTACTCTTTATTGCAGTGTTGTTTGACATCAAATGTTTGGAGACATAAACTGGTTATTATTGAATAGTTAAAAGTTCATTTTCTTCTCAAGAAAGACAACAAATTGGTGACTGTGTTTTGTCTACAGTAATTTAGCTTAACAATCTGACGAAAGCATATCACACTCCGTAAAACAGTCTATGCAATCCGGATGACGTTCAAGCCATTTTTAACCAATCAGGGTCCTTGGCGGTAGACAGCGCCACCATCAGCTGTCAAAGTGCAAAATGGAGCAGACGAAAGAAGAAAGTGATTTTTCCCTGAGGAAGAAAATCGAAAGAGGAAACTGTTGTTGATAGAATAACAATAAGAACACGGTAAGAAAACGCTAGTTGTTACTTAAAGTCAGGTTACCTTACTGATAGGTAATTGGAGTAATGTCGTAGTGAAGAATTATATGAGTTTATTTTGAAGCCTCAGGCTGCTTGATCGAGCTGGGTTAAAATAATAATGTTTACAAATACCAAAACAAAGGGTGAACGCCATGAATGTGATTATGTCCCCAGATTTGCTCATCGAAGTCATTTGTGGTGGACTATAAATAATGTAATATGTTTAATGCAACCCGATTCACGAAAGGCGAATCTTAATTAACTTAATATGTCATAATTGAGAACAAATTCAATGTAGTCCACAATGAACTCTTTGTATTAGATTATTAACATACATGTAGCTTTAAATTAATAGATCCAGGTATCGTCAATGCAGTCTTATGCTTTACAGCTTTTAATACTATTATTTTGAGCAAGTATTAACATAAGTCTAAACACGTCATACCCTTTCCATTTTGTTTCCACCTTAGGCTGCTTAGATGCATTTAAGGTTAAATGACAGCCTATTGGCAGTTATTCACTCTCCTGCAATATTTAACAATTGTTGACATTTGTAGGGGATATTAACGTGTAAAAGGTAATATTACCGGTATTAAAAAAGAAATGACATATGCAAAATATATTCTGTTCAGAGTTGAAAGGCTGATGAAAATAAAAACTGTTAAAAGAGCAGTTCATAGTGTCAACCTCCACAAAAAGAGGTATTTACTTATTGGAGTTTATTAAGGTTTTAAATGAAGATTATCAATCAATCAATAGTCACTGTGAATATTTTCTTTGATTGGAGCCAATATTCATAACTTAACTTGCCAGATTAAAGTAGAAATTTCAAGATTTATGAGATCTGTTTTAAAACTGCACAGGAAATAACATTCAATTGGGGTTACCTTCTTTTTTTTTTTGCCTTTTGTCATGCTCCTACTGACAGATCTCAGTAAGTATTAAATATCAAAAATGAGTGAATACCTGTCACTAATGACGGCACTGTATTTCCAAAAGTACACTTAAGTGTCTTGTTTGTAAATCGGCAGTTGGTTTATGAGTGTACTAAGGAGTCTCCTTTTATGATGACGCTCTCAGAGTTTAGGGGCGACAGGAAGCAGAGCTTAGGGGGGACGACAGAAAGCTCACCCTTGCTTGTGTTGGAGTATTTGTTTTGTGATAATAATATCTAGTCATTCTTTGTTGACAGTAAATTGTTGGGTGATTTTAAGAGTCTTCACCAATGCTGATGTGCTGGCAAACACTCACATGAGTTAAATAATTTAAGTACACCCTAAAACCCCAATTAAACCAATGAACCAAAAATGAAAGTATGGAAATATTTCACAATACACCTTATACATTAGTGATTAGATAAGAAAAAGATAGATTGTAGTGACTAGCAGAAGTCTGAAGGTGAACAGTTTTTTGGGGTGAACCTCTTATAGATGTCAATTAAGCTGGCCAATGATCTGTTACTGAGATTTAACCCTGTTGATCAAACATTGGTTAAGTAAAAGAATTAAAAGATATAATCGTGTAACCTGACTATACGGAGTGACAGTAACTCGTCTAAAGAAAAAGAAAGTGATTTATTTGTTTTGGCAGGATTTAAAAAAGGTTTACTTGTACAATAAAATGTCTGTGTTCACAAGATTCTCTGTACAAGGAAATTTTTTTTATATTATTGTAAGTGACCAGTTGTGCGAAAATAATAAGAATTCAATGAAATACACTTTTTGTTTTCAACAGGGGGCTTGTTGCCCTCAGAGCTAAGGAGTAACATAAAACTTATCTTTTGAGGATGTTTTTGTATTCCATCATGTGTTTGTCCTTGTCTAATCATTTTTTGTGATGAGTGAATTTCAGTGAAATAACCTGTCTTAAGTACTGGCTTAAACTCAAATTAAACAAACAAACAAGCTCATCTCATATATAGGTATTTGCAGGTGTTGAATAATGTATACATTTGCCTGACATTTCCGGTAAAAATTGAGATTGTCCTGTAAAGTTTCACAGAATTTAACATTGATTGTGTTAAACAAAATTAGAAAGGACAAAATTAGAAAAATGTCTGACAAAATATTTTTAACATTTCCACCCCTGATTTGTGTATTGTTCAGTGCGACTGCTTAATGTTGAACTAAATACATTGTCATGGTAACAATAAAATATGCCAGAGTTGCTGTTAAATACCAATCAATCAATAGATAAATTGTATACGCGTCAAAAAAAGTCAAATATGATTTTTTTTTTGTTTTTTTTTGTTTTTGTTATTTTTGAAATTTTGTTTGCTGACTGAACACCTGTTTTGAAAGCGTCTAGGCAATGTATTGTATACATTTATTGTGTCCTGTTAAAGAGGTCAATATCTGACCCCTATTTTTAGTCCAATTGTCTGTACTGTTAACAAGTAACCTTCTAGCTTTCCCTTTGTTGGATTAAAGAGGACACCCTCTTGTCTCACAAGTACACAATGACAGTCAGCTTTAAATGAAACATCTGGTTGGTTCATCTCCGGGTATAAAGGGATACATATCAAAAGGAAATTCATTGGAAGCTTTAATAGTTGCTGCTGACAGTTTTAAATAATTGGTTAACTATGTGTTGTTGCTTTTGATACACAGTGGAAATATGTAAGTATTAAAAGCTATATATATGCTTATGCTTATTACTAGAGCAGTTCTACTTTGTTGCTGAGCCAAAAATGTTTAATTTATTCAGATAGCTGTTTTATTTTAATCATAAGTGGAAGACATATTATTCATTGAAAGAGGAAATGAATTAGATGGAATGTACAATGTTTGACATTTAAATTTTTTTACCTTGCGTAAAGTTAGACTTCTGAAGGAGAGCAAGATAACATTACCCAGTAAGTTGCTGCATAGTTGCACCATTGGCTTTTCACGTACTTTCTATCATTGCTTGTCCTGTACATGTACAGGTAGTAAGCCAACATGTTATTTTTAATGTCACATGATTTTTTTGTCCTGGAATAAATGATTATAAAGCCATTGGTGCACCTTAATGCCATTACCACTGATGACTGGTGCATGGTATGTTGTGTGGTGAATTAAAACATTTAATGGATTTAATTAGTCAAGTAAGGCTCAGTTTCAACTTATTTAAAGTTTCAAATTAATTGGGTGTCTGTTTTAACCTTGAGTTTTGTGATGGGCAGTATTTACAACATTGAATAAGTAAAAAAATTATGTCTAATATCTCTTTGATTGACAAAATAAGAAAAAAAACAGAAGAATGGATTTCCTTTTGACTTGTTTAAAAAATTTAGAGTCAACAATTTATCAACTTGCTACAGTCTTCATAAGAAATCATGACCTAGTTATGTCCTTATTTTTCACCTTATCGAAATACTGAAATATGGGCATTTGATTAATTGCATCCCTTTACAGTAAAATCTTAGCTCCTTGTCGCCTGACATACTGGGGGTTACAAGCTTAATAAAGTGTTTCAAGAAACGGATAGTCATGTTGGTCAATTGGAAAATTAAATACACTTTAATACATGTTTGTATTTGTTGAAGTCTTCATGGCTTTAAATGTGTATTCACTCCATGTATTATTTACGTTGCGCAGTATTCTGGGGAATTATATGAGTTGATCACAACTTTCAGTTTAATTGGACTAAACTTACAGCTGCTAAAAATACAGACTGGTATTGTTGTTAATAAATGCTATCTTTACAAAATATTCCCCCTTTTTATAGCATAATTGATATTGTGATGATCTTAATCTGCTGTTCACTTTATCTTTATTAGTAATATAGCTATTGCCTTTCTTCTCAAAAATGACTGGTGAAAACTCTTATGTCTTTTGTGGTGGGTACATGTATGTCTTCAACCAGAAAACCCATTGCCTGTTGAATTACACGATAAAATACTTCTAACAAATAAAAGTACAGTTTATCTTTCTCCACACTGTTATAAATACATAGCTTTTCTGACTAATGATAATTTGTTATCATGGATTCATGACATTGGCTTAAAATATTTTCTGTGATAGAAAATCATTTTTGTAAATGATAATGGGGTGGAATGGATAACTCTTCATGTGACCTGATGCTGTCAGAACTTCAGGTCTGTTTTCACTGAGGTTTACTTTTGAGAATGACCTTTTTTCACCTATTTGAAATCAAAAAACTTATATTTAAAACCTAATGGAGACAGAATTATACTACATCTGTCAAAGCTAAGGGGCAGCTTAACACCTATTTTACTTAAATACATACAAATGATACTTGTATGATACATGTACAGTAAACATGCTTCTATATACGAGTCAATGCCATGTTTTGAGCCCATGAATTAAGTATCGTGCATTGTTATTCTTTGTTACATGTACCATTATCAGACATCAGAGTTGATGTCATTTACCCATTCAAGGCTGCCAAATGCAAGCATGGGCTTAGGCAGACACCGTCCAAGTGGACGCCCTGAAGTGAACAAATGCCTCATTTGTACACCCTGTTTTAAGAAATTTTAACATGCAGGAGATAGGAAAACTGTCAAAGGTAGACACCTAGTTATTTGAAAAGTGAAGCAAAATTACAATTTTGGACACCCAACTTTTGATTTCTGGCTAAGCCCCTGCATGCAAGTGATCAAACATTCTTCATAAATTTGTCTTCTCTAAGCTTATACTTGTAACTGGAGATTTCTGTTTCCTGTAAGATGTCAATCATAGTACTTTGTTTGGTATCTATTGTAAACTATTATTCATTCAACCAGAAAATTGATGAATATTGAATATTTAGTAGTTTTTTTGATGATAGATAGGCAATCAGGCATAAAATTTGGCATGAGTGCATGTACGCTTGTATAACCAGGGATCGGCTTGCAGTATAACCCGTACTGACCCTATACGCTGGTACATAGAACATAACAAACTTTTGGCATGATTTATAAAATTACAGAACCCAAATCTACAAGTAAGCTTACTTTAATCATTAGGGAACATTTTTCGCTTTTTTAGTCTTTTTTGGTGTTTTTTCTCAACATAGATCTTAAATTGTATTAGACTTATTCTTGACAGATTTAATCATGTCAACAAGGTATATATTTATATATATATATATTTTTAAAAGCAATCACATTGGCACAGGGATGTAGATCAATTAAAATCGAAAAATCATCTTATGTTCTAGATAATATACATATATATATATATTTATTGTAGTGACATACTTTTATCATGTGTCCCTTTTTATGGTCTTTAAGCCCCATGTCATATCATTATTACAGTGTAATATATTAATATTTATAAAGTGGTAAATATTATAAGCAATAAATTATAAATTGTAATTCTGTCCCCTCCCTGTAAAATAAAAATGTGCATGATGTCCCTTCCCATAACATGTTCAGGAAATATTGTCTCTACATGTATTGCCACCCAATCATAAGCTTTTGAGTCTATCATACACAGGTACATGTTTATCCATTTAATTTGAAGTCAGACATAAAATAAAAATGCTTTTCTTCAATAATTTTTCTTTTATTCAATCAATGGGGAGTCTGACGTAATTTAATGGCACCTGCATTTGTTATTTGGCAATAGCTCTCAATACATATGTACACATGTTATAATATGGAGGTTTTGAGCTATGAGTATGACTTTATGATAACAGGGTGACATCCCTTGGCAAAATAACGTTGCCGCTTAATGGCACGGTAGGGCAGTCTGTCTATACTTTAACATTGCGTATTGTTTATTTTCAGGAAAATATAGCTTTAAAATTGTAACTTTTGCAAAAAATTATACTTTAAGCTATGGGAAAAGGAAATTCATATAATTTTATGAAAATCTATGTGTTAATTTGCAATATTCCCTATACCGCCCATGTTAAAAATCTTGGATTAGCCCTCCCTTGCCGTAAGCTGGAAACCCACATATTGGATTCATTGTATGTGATATTACCCTGCTTGTTAAAGTCATTGGAATATCTAAATGTTTACAAAAACATGTTTAATTGTAAGAATACACTGATCTAAATTCTAAACTTTGAAACATGGTCACATATATTTACAAGTCAATGATAATGTTAAAGCATAATAAAAGTCCTGTAGATTTTTTAAGCTGACAGTCGGATGATATTATTCACAACATCACGTTTATTTTAGCTAAACATGTTTTAAGTAGCCTCTTTAATATTGTGGTAATAATTCATTCATCTACTTGACACACTAACTGGATGGTTTATAATTCCCTTCACTAGCTTGTAAATCCCTGTTGAATGGAGGTGATCATTTCAAGCACTCTATATGCTCCTTGGAGCTTTGTGTACCCAGGTACTTATTTTGTAACCATCAGTTTAGTCAATGTTTGAATGCTTGCTTGACTTTACAATTAATTGTGATATTTTAACTTTTTAAGTTTAGTGCATTTAGTACAAGGCCCTATCTCCTTGACCTTCCGTCTACAAAACAGTCTTAGGCTTGTTAAATAAAGTTATACAGTACAGTGAGTACACCAGTGAGTATTATAAGGGACTTTAAACTAAGCAATATACGTAATCATATAAACCTTTTAAAATGAACATTGACACCTGTTTCGGACTAGTACAATATGTAAATACATGTACATGTTACTAGCTAGTATCTGACATACAATTGTGTTGGAATTTGGTTGACAGCTAACGCAAATGTGTCTTGTGGATTTCTCTCAAGATAAAAATATATATATGTTTCAATTTTTTTTTTTTAACATGTACATGTCATTCTGTTATTGTAGTTTTTTTTTTTTTTCATTTTTTGATTCTCTGTACATGATGATGTATCAGCAATATGAAAGCAACCTTTAGGTTTCAAGTTTCAATGGGATGTTACTATCATATAGCAAATTATGTAGCAATTTTACTTACTAAATATCATTTTTTTCACCCCATATTTATAGTAATTATGTTGATAGTTATTGTCTATACATGTATGTATTGTGTTTTGTAACTTTTGTCTGGTGGAGGGTTTGGAGGGAATTTCCTGTTACCCTGATGCTCTCAGAGCTAAGGGGGCGATTTAAATTGTAGATCTGTTGTTGTTGTCTTAGTATTATGTGTCTTGTCTGTTTTTTGCTAGTGATAAGGAGGGGGATTTTCTCCCCTGGCATTTGTCTGGTATGCCGTCATATGAATGAAATATAATATGGTATACACCCCAATCAAACAAACATACTTATTTACTGTTTTCTGCAAGAAGTACATACATGTACATGTAGGCTGCCAGTGGGCCACACCATGAAAAAAGCTGACTTTGTGTTTTGCATTATTTCTTCCATTTCTATATTTGTAATTTACAGCCATATGGTCAGAGCATGAAGTGAATGCGTCATTATGACACATGGCCCTCAGGTGTTCGGAGAATAGAGCCTTGAACAAATAGCCAATGACTAAGGACTGTTGAGACAAAGGAGGGACTGGCACAAGTTCCTTATCTGAATAACATTTACTGAGTGTCAAAAACACTAGTAAAAAAAAAAAAAAAATGACCAGCTTTTTGTCTGTATCAAAGTACTGTTTATCGTTTGAAATACACTGAAGGTCACCCTCACATTTAGGGTAGCTTGGTACTAAACACAAATCTGTATTAAATTTACGATAAGTTTGATAATTTATTTCTACATGTCAATTAAATTAGATTATCCCCAAAACAAGCTGTCAGGACTGCTTTTTTTGTATAGCAGTATTAATGCTTATTAGTTGAATAGGGCCTATTCTTCAGCAAGATGCAAAACACCAAGTTTGTTGCCACTGGTATGGTGGGGGATTTCCTTCACCCATTGTCAATATTTGTAAATATTAAATTAACTCTGGTAATTTATAATTAGGTTAATTTAAATCAGCTTAATCCTGGTGAAATCAGTATCATAACACATGGCTCACAGGTGTTAAGCTTTAATCTCACAAAACCTCTAAAAATAAACATTGACACCTGTATTGGCCTGGTATTAGGTAGATGTAGTATTAAGAGGCGTGAGATCTAAGTATAAAACTGTGTTGTAAAGTCGTGAGATAGATGTAGCCTGTTACTATAGGAAGTTGAAATTTGTTTGACAGCCCAGGTACATGCAACAAGTGAGTGTCTTGTGGATTTTGCTCTCATAAGATATTTACTTAACAAACCACATTTGAGTCTGATAAATGTATTGTGGCTTGGACTTTTTTTATTTTCCCCAATACTACATGTATGATGTCAGGGCCTGATCCAGGGTAAAAGTTTGGGCACCCATCATGTTACGATCAATCTGAAGCGCAGCTTCAGCCGAGGG
>JARFOD010005378.1:556-11648 GCA_031763545.1 Mopalia muscosa | reverse complement strand
AAGCAAACAATAAAATAGTGACTAAAGTGTGTAAGTACATTCACAGGTGTCCAAGCAGGGGGTTGGTGGGCTTAGGACGACATCAGGGCAACTAAATAATAAACAATAATTTAGGCAAGTGGTTGATTAATACAGAGTGGATATGATGTAAATACAATATGGTTGAGATAAACTAGCGTGGTAAAGCTTTGATCAGGTCATCATAGGCGGAGGGCATGTGGAACCCAATGTCTCTATTTAGTTAAGGTTTAGATCTGCGGATTTGGATGGCTTCGTAAAGTAAATTTATCCTTACTCACGAAAAGTACAGATTGTTAAATTTAAACTAACTGACGAAAACTAGAGATGGTCAAAATACAGTAACTGAAGAAAATGCCAGAATATCAAACCTGTACTTTATGACGAAAATTGTAGATCTTCAAATTTACGTTAATTGACAAAAATTACAGATTGTCAAATTCATATATGCTGCAAAAATTTCAGATTGTTAAATTTATACTCACTGCGGAAATGACAGATCATCAAATTTATCCTTACTAACAGGAATAACAAATGTCAACTTTTATATATTTTGTATTGAGGATAAAGACACTTTGCCTCCACCAAGATTCGAGCTAGGGTCTCCAGTGAAAATGATGGTTAATGGTTAAAGTTAAACTACGATTAGTTACACTTTAAGCTTATAACAATTGTGCCTCACTCCCAACCCATAGTCCTTTCCCATAATTCTATTGTGTATCTTTGACTTATTGCAAAGACATGATTTTTTCGTAATTGTTTTCTCTATTTCTTCTGAAACCCAACAACAATGAAATAATGACTATAGGAGAAGCACTCGAAAACACAGAATATGAAACTGTAACACGGACAGATAGCCTGGGTAACATTCTAAAAATTTTGCAATTGAGTTACATTACTTACCACCTGAATCTGCTAAGAGAAAAAAAAAATCCCCCGGCTGCTATGGTTTTGTATAACTGAATATGTCCTGAATTTCGTGACAATATATTCTATAATGTAAGGCATGTGCATGCTTTTTAAAAACTAAATCGAATTCAGCAAAAAGATATTTTTGTATAAGCCCTATACATTGTACAAGAGTACAAGAATGAATTGGTTATACACTGAAAAGAAAAATAATGGCGCCTATTTTAGTACAACGCCAATAAATAAATGCCATGTTTGAATTGAGCTCAATATTATATTTTTGCTGCGATTAAAAAGAAATACCAAACTATTTATGTAATCTATGCTATTTTTTATTGACAGAATTGGAATAAAATTTAGGTATGATACATTTCTGTTTACATTGGAAAAGAAAATGAATGTTGAATAAATTTTAACTTCCGCTTTTCGCTATTAACACCATTTGCGTTAAAGACATACAATATATTTTTTTTTATGTGGGATAGGAAAATAAATTGTACTGTGACTAAATATTTATCTTTAATCATCTCAATTGGAATAGAAAATGAATGGTCTATTTTTTGTTTAAATTGGAAAAGAAAACTATAGTTGATTATAAAACTTTACATCTATTATAGTCAAATGTTATTTTTTAATTAGAGAAAACATTATTTCATGTTTACCTCCGTTAGGACAAATTTGACAAAAACGATATTTTTCTTGAAAATAAACTGAAATTGAGAATTTAGGCATTTATTATAACTTCAACAAAAGCCATATCTATTATTATAACAATTTATTTTGAAAATTACATATTTGTTAAGATTGATATGTTTATCGATTCGATTTGGTTTTACTTCGTAGGCCTACTTACCTCGTAGATATTTGACCACTTTGCAACCAGGAAGAAATCACGTAAAAAAAACCCCTCAATATTCGCGCTGTACACATGAAGCTTCATTGACAGTATTTTCGTTACGTTGGACAGTAAATTCTTTCACGTCGGTTCCTGACTCTTAGGGTCGCGTGTTCGATTCCCGGACGAGTATCAATCTGAAAAATTGTGTGAACTAGAATCTGTTCATACTAAGAAATTGTTATCCCGAAATACTTTTAATATTGCACTTTTTAAAAGACACAAAATTCATTTATGGAAGCTTCCTTGTTAACATTAAACAAGAAAGAAAGAAAGCTGAGAGTTTAAAATTCCCTATTCCCTATTATAACGATTTAAATAAAAAATATAATCTATTTTGTTTAAGATTGAATGAGATAATAAACATATTCATAAAAGTTTAACCTCAAGCAGACATATTCATTAAAACAGACTTTAAATAAAAACTTAATAGTATGTTTTTATTGACATTGACAAGAGACCGATTTAAAACACTTCCCTGGTTCCTTCAATTACTCACTTTTTAATAAAAATCGAATGCGATTTTAGGGGGTTCAAATTGGAAAAGACAATGAACTTTGATAACCTATATTATACCTTCGACATTGCGCATGATGTGGATATTTTTGTTTTGTTTAGATTGGATAGGAGAATAAAGGTTGTTTACATTTTATCCCATCATTAATTCAATTTAAATCACACTTTTTATATTGAATTTATTTTGGAATATAGGAGAAAATAAAACAGTATATTTCTCCAATTTCAACTCCAATTATATGACCCATTAACAGACTCTGAATCTAAATCAGCTATATTCATAATTACCTTAGTTTTTATAAAAAAAAACAACTATATATAAAGTATGTTTGCTGCTATGACTATCGACAGAATTTAAATAAAACGTAATATGTTCTGTATTGTTTTAAAAAAGAAGAGAAAAGAAGTAAATTCATCAAGTATCAACGTCGACGATTTACCTCTAACAGAATTAAAATCCAAACTGAATATTTTTTATTTTTTATTTTTTGTATTGAAAACGAGACCTATCTACAGTAAAATAGTAATCTCTTCTATTCTCTGAATGGCACAATTTGTATAAAATGTTATAATTGTTTAGCTTAGATTGTAAGAGAGAAAGGCGTAGGTTATATTCTACCAACCCTTTCTTCCTCAACCATTAACTGCAGGACTTCTGGCTTTAGATTTGTTATACGTGTTTAAGTTTTACTTTTTGTATTTTGCCGTGTTTATCTGCATCCTTACTCCATCATCACTATTTTTTGTTTTAGCAGAAACTGAGAGAGTAATAATGGGGGGTGTTTGGGGTTGGTATGTGTGTGTGTGTGTGGGGGGGGGGGGTCTATGTTCTCAGCCTCTTCGTGCTTACACAGACCAACTATAACGGTAAACAATTGTATATTGATAATGGCTATGTTTATTCTTTGCGGATCATTTTCCCTGTTCGCTTAAAATATATATTGTTTGTCTGATTGATATACTGACATATTTCTGTGACCTGTTAATATGAGTGATCCGGTTTTATAAACAACTAACTGACAGTTTGCCTAAATTCTCAATAGCTATAACCCAGCATCTATCCGCTAGAATTGTTGATACGGGGGTGTTCAGTGTTTCGGGACAATACGCATGACAAATTAGCCGTTATAGGGTACCAGACTTCAAGGAAACCTGTACAGGGTAGTAAATAAATTGGCCATTGAAGTGACTCCCCGCCCGACCCCCTGAGTGGACCAAGGATGATGGGTGAGACCCCAGTGATCTCCCCAAACACCAAATCTACCCAACCGTAACGGATCGGGTGTTTTGGACAGCTTTGCAATGGAATTACTTACTTCGTCGACCATCTAACACATGGTATGCATCAAGCTGAACTCTATTAAATTTAGATAATAGCGTTTACATCATCTCACGGACCAACACGTGCAATTCAACATTATCCTATATAGGGACTATTCTTACAAAAACAATGTTGATTTAATTCCATATTAGTTCGGAGAAAAGTTATTTACACGACTTTTTTCTTCATGGTTGTATCTACAAGTACGTGGAGTTAATGAACTTAAATCTACATTATATCCCCTTATTTCGTTCGAATGTATAACTCTCATGTCTGTTTAATTTAGGATGTGTAAATAATCATATATTTTGGTTATCTTTTGATAAGAGCCATATATTTAAGGCCCACAGACTGGTATTGTTCCGCACCGAAAATAGGCCTCGAAAAATAACTATTTTTACGACCTTATACGAAATGAAGGATTAGATTTAGACGTAATTTTCTTTTTTAATTGTCAATTTAATTTGACTTGTATTTATAATCTTAACGTTTTTCCTTGAAGACGGATTATTTTTAAATATTGCAATAGGGTATATATTGGGTAGAAATTGGGTATATTTATATTATATGATGTAGCTAGGATTTGTGGTTTGGCATTTCTATTAACAATTCCATTTACCGTTTTCCGTTCTGCCTAATTTGTGTTATCTGTATTACAGCTGATGCGGGTCGGGCGGGGGAACGGCCGACTTACATATTTTCTATTCTCTATTGTCTATCGTTAAACTAAAGTGACGTAAGTGAAGTTAGAGATGTATTCCGCCTCGAGTCAATCAGCCGGTGAATCGTAAAAGATGGTGAAAAACGCGAAGTTTGCACGAAGCTGCCGCGGGCAATATATTGACATTTCTCCAGTTAAAAAAAAATCACCACGGTTATCTTGAGGGCAGATAGTTTCCTCTGTTGCATAAAAAATCTCAGAGCCATAGAACGGTTGTCCCATCATGGTGATATTCAGCCTCGGCCTGCCTGCTTTATGAGCGTAAGACGACAAAGACTTGACCACTAGCTTTAGGCACAGGAAGCGGAGACGATAACAGAGTCAGAATGGATCGAGTTGGTCATAGCGCAGTTAGCCTCCAGTCTTGATCTAGAGATACCAGAGTCACACTCCTCTCCTCCCCGACACACCACCCCCAGCAACGACCGGAATATGGAAATCGATAACAAATCACCCGAATGATATTCACTTCCGGTTTATCAGGAATGACTTATCCGTTAGTTCCGGTCGACTTATTTGTCTTGTTTCTGGTTGTCTGAGAAACACGAATAGTTACGCAATTATTAACATGTAAACACGCATTTGGCTTGGAGTGAATGAATGAATGCTGGTAAACGTGAAATACCTTTCACCAATCACATGACCCTATTTTACTGAACGTTAAAAAAAAAAGAGAAAAAAAAGGGAAAACATTAAAATTTTGCAAGAAAATATATGTATACTTTTGCGTGTTGGCATACGCTAAATTTTAATGATTTCAAGCTCGTTTAAACTTTTTTAATATCGATTTTTTAATGTTAAATATATGAATTTCAAAACTTCGGATAGAAAGATTGGTTGGTTGTTGAATTGATTGATTGGTTGATTGATTGATTTATTAAATAATTGATTGGTTGATTGATTGATCGAATAAATATTTGATTGATTGAGTAAATATTTGATTTGTGATTGATTGATTGTATCCGATAGAGCCAGGATTTACCCAGCGCTTTGGCTGTGTTCACTGAGTTCTTATATACCTAACAATTACTTCCTTTACGTCAATCATTGCGAATATAAGTAAAGGTTTTAGATATAGGAGAGTGTCATCGCGACAGCCAAACTTCCTCTCTTACAGACTTTGATATATTGGGATGTCTCATCTTTTCTCGTCTGTTATAATTTTCACTTAACATCAAAGAGCGTGGTTCAATATTCCCCGCGGAACGATTCCAGTCGAACAGATCGCTGACGTTGGAAGGTATATGGTGTGTCGGTCAGGTTAGTTGAGTGCCGACAAGATACAATACGTCCAATCGCTCTACCTGAATTATAGATAGACTTCTCTTTAAACAGAGACGAAGGTAACTGAAGTCAGAAAGACTTGAATCGGTCCCCGGAGCGTATGTCTGTCAGAAAGCTAACCTAGAAGCTTTATGAATAAGGTATGAATATTTGAACAGCCCCCTGGTCTGGCTATGACAGACTCCAGCGAACGCATATAAATTTCGATCTCGCAGTACAAGTCAACACAAAGAATTCGTCCGAAAAATTATCCTCTCATACCTATTACTATTTCATACCATAGGAGAACCCGAGGAGACATTGGCTATGGTGAGAATCATAAACGGACCAGTTCCACATGCGCTAATGTGTTTCATTCAAACATTAAAACCCACTCTTCACAAGCGATTCATAACAATGGCTCGATAAAAGTTTTGTGTTTTTATTCCGTAGCAG
Source organism: Mopalia muscosa (assembly GCA_031763545.1). Lineage (NCBI taxonomy): Eukaryota > Metazoa > Mollusca > Polyplacophora > Chitonida > Mopaliidae > Mopalia > Mopalia muscosa. The sequence goes on along the minus strand of JARFOD010005378.1, from coordinate 5,549 downwards.
TGAGGCATAAATACAGATTGATGATAAAAAATTTATCTGTTTTGACGATATTTTTCTCTCTAGAGAATGAGATGAAAAGCAAATTCACCTTGTTAGCTCGTTTAATTGATTTTGCCCATAATACAGTATAACCGGGTTACCTGTGTTTTTTAATTCTCCAAACTTGCTGTCTCTTATATCTCTTCGTGTAAAAACGGGACTTCAGTTCAAACATAGAGTCAGTCAAAGCCGTTCAGTAGCCATTTTTTTTTTCGCTTTTTAATACATTAAATTTGGAAAAGTAACATTTTGCTAGTATTTGAACAACACTAATCTTGGTGACTGCTCTATGTTCCGACATCCCTATGTTCCGACACATTCGTCAATGGTATCAAATTATTCTTTTTTATTGATTCGGGGGATTGGACTTAGGGTTAGTTACCCTTTTACTGACAATATTTTTTAGTTTCGGTTCTGTTTTATTCACCAATCTTTTACACTCAAATATAGTTTTTAGAGTGACGGACCAATTCTACAACGGCTCCGTCGCTACATAGGGGTGTCGGAACATAGGGTTGTCGGAATGTAGGGCTGTAACCCTAATCTTTGACGGCTATAACGTCGACGATCTACTGCGCTGTAGCTCTCATTTGATATAATAACAGTTCTTAGAAGTATGACGATTTCAGACTTCCGTAATTTACCGAAGTTGTTGAAGCCTTCTGGCGAAGGGGATTTTATTTTTTTGAAATTTATTTATTGGTCAGATCAACAGGACTAATTCCCAATCAGTCAACAATCGATCGATCGATCTAAACGCGAACAAGTCTAGTTCTTTAAACGCGAAAAGACTTGAAAAAAATGCTCGAGGCAATTAATGCTTTTCGAAAAACACGAACTTATAAATAATGAACCAATTATGGTAAAAATCGCTTTATTATTTTTGCTTTTAAACGTGACATTTAATTTGAATGTTAGATTGTTTTATGATAATTAATATTATAGAAGTCTGTTAGATGCAGCAAACCGTCTAATACATTCTATACATGTGTGTTCGACGATCTTCTATACCAGTGTTTATAACGACCTTCTACACCCGTGTTGACGACCACCTTCTATATCTGTGTTTCTGACGACCTTCTTTACCTGTGTTTATGACGACCTTCTACAACTGTGTTTGTGACGATCTTCTATACCTGTGTTTGTGACGACCTTCTATACCTGTGCTTGTGACCACCTTCTACACCTGTGTTTGTGACGACCTTCTATACCTGTGTTTGTGACGACCTTTTATACCTGTGCTTGTGACGACCTTCTATCTGTGTTTGTGACGACCTTCTATACCTGTGTTTATGACGTGTTTATGACGACCTTTTATACTTGTGTTTATGGCGACCTTCTATACTTATATTGATGACGACCTTCTATACCTGTGATTATAATGACTGTATAATGACCTGTGTTTACGGCGAGCTTATATACCTGTCATTTGACGACCATTTAAACCTGGATTGATGACTACCTTCTATACCTGTTTTTGTGAGGACCTTCTATACCTGTTTTTGTGAGGACCTTCTATACCTGTTTTTGTGAGGACCTGTCAGTTACCTCTAGACAACTGGTGATCTTTTTTAAACATATATCTGAACCTCTGGTGATCTCTCCTCATATAGCGAGTGATCTCTGAATCGCTGTGGATCTTTGTTCATTCCAGTGGACCGACTTATGTATTTGCCAGTAATATAACTGAATAATTGCATATATGCAAATTAATTATTGTGTTACTTTGTTAGACATTCTAACGATATAATTGTTTTAAATATGTATTAGCGTGTCCAAATAATAACAACTGAAACAAACAAGTGATTGTCGAGAACCACGAGTATTTAAAGTAGGAGTAAACTATTCTCACATCCCCTTACTGCGCGTCGATTTGTCATTCAGCTGGTGGATTTCACGTGCGGCTGTGTACAGACACGAGTTCCAATCCCCGAGTTCAAAATTCTCTTTCTGTTCAATTTAAAAAAATTATTTGCCAGAAAGCGATTAAAAAATAGAACTTATTCAGTGACCCTGTGTCAAGGCTTCTTGTCGAGAAAGCTTCGCCGCCTCTAATTTGATGACATTTTGGGGTTGTTCTGGAGTAACTGTTTGTAGCTCAGCCTGTTAGGACTCTGCCGGTCCTGCTACCAAGAGACCCGGGTTCGGATCATAGTGGAGGCGATTAAAATTCCTTTTATCTATATATATATATAAGCAGTTTTTTAAACACAATGTTTTGTATTATTGTTAGATATTAACGTAGTTTGGACAGTTCATCAGCTTATTTGACTATGCTTTTAACATACAATATATTGACGAATACACAATCTCCATGTAATAGGAAAGGTAACTTGAAAATGACGTGATTTTATTCCAAAATTGAGCAGTCTAGTCAAAGGCCATAATTGTTCAAGCATTGTAAGCCTACCATAGTTTAAACAATCTGAAGTAGTTGTGTATTGTTTACGAGTAGACCTTCTCTGTATGAGCAGCCAACGCGCCTTTCCAGAACAGCCGGTCGCCAGCTGGCTACCATCCAACAACCTATTCACACACCTACTGAATTATTACTTAACTTGGCTTTTCCTCTCGTGTTCTCACTCTCTCGCCGACATGCATGTAGAGAGGGACGCTCACGGATATATTGTCAAGCAAACTAAATCTATATTAACATTAGTGCAAACGTTTATACCTATTTAATATTAATTAATGTAACGTCGAAATACATTTTAGTGTTTTGTTAAAATACACATTAAGCGAAAGTTTTATTGTATAATCATTATATATATTAATAACACGAATCAATTTCAACTGATTTGATAAAAATGTCAGCAAATACTGAAAACTGCAACAAAGTATGACTTATAGGCTACATGTGTAGACCTTCCGTCAATGGTCGACAGAAATTTTTGCCACCTTTAAAATGATAAAAAAAAAACAACCCTGCAAAAAAGATTATATTTAAACCAAAATGTCAAATTTTAAAGTATTTCCGTTATTTTGGGATAACACATTATTGGTTTGAATAGATTCTAGTTCAGAACATTTTATTGGTTGAAACCAGACCGAGAATCGAACCCACAACCCTCAGAGTAGAGGGTCGGGTGGCTGACTGGGTGGCTGAAAGTGTTACCCCAAAGTACGAAAATACTTTTTATCTTCAGAAGACACAAACAATCATTTAAGTTCTAAAGTGTAAAAGATTTAGTTGTAAAATTATATTGGAGTTTGAAAGACTGGTAGTTGACACAGGGATAGCTCTTGTCCTCAATTCCTAGGTCATTCCTCGTCACGATCTTTTTAGCCAGTTCCTATAGTTACCATTGATCAACATGCAAGCAAAGCACCTGGGCAAATCATAAAACATTTAAAAGCCAAAAAATTAAATTTATTCCAAACAAATATTGTTTTTTATTTGACGCATAAAATACAACATATAGCAGAAAACTTTAACGACGACTATATTTGTCATGAATTATACTGACGGATACATGGCATCCACATTTGAATATCATATCGCTAACATTGATTATCTGAATGACGACAGAATGCTTCAAGGTAGTAATCCGAAATAATTAGCCTAGCACATTAATACGTAAACTTACCCTTTACTCATTTTAGTTGTGGTGTTTTCTTTATTATATTTGAAAGAAATACGCATGAACTCATGTTTGAACAATTATAATGTTTTGAGAAACGCTAATAATATATTCAATAAGTAATAATTCGTATTTCTAGATAATGATAACACTTATACAAGGATGTCGATCAATTAAACCTATGAAAAATACATCTTAGTGGCTGTTATGAGTAACATAGAGACATCTTGCGAGAAGCTACATAAAACCAGTATTTTCGTTATTTTGGGATTACGATTTCTTAGGTTGAACAGATTCTAGTTCAGAAAATTTTTCAGGTTGAACCCCGTCCGGGAATCGAACCCACGACCCTCAGAGTTAGGCACCGAATCGCCAGCAGTAAATGCCGGCCACCTACACCACTCAGCCATCCGGCCTTCTACAATTGCTGGCGATTCGGTGCCTAACTCGAAAATACTGTTAAACTCCATATTCTAAAAGACACCAAAAATTATACATTAAACCAGAAAAATCTGTAAAGAAACAGTTGTGTTTCTCTGTAGCCTGGTGTCTCCTTTATGGCAAGAAATGAAAATGTACTCTTGAACAAATGTGAGGAATGTGACAACAAAAAACGGCCTTTTGAATTTAAATAAAGGATATTAATGACTTCCCGTTTTCTAATGAGCTTTAGGATAGTTTGTGCGTTTAAGTGAGATGTGTCAAAAGAGCTGTTTCCGTGTAAAGAAAGAAAGTCACTATATAGTTTTGATATCGAAAGTTTAACAGATTGATCGCTGTTTATTCTTAATTCTCACTAATTCACTAATTGTCTGTTAGAGCGTTCTCTTCCCGTGACTCTTTCATTTCAAACGAGATTTTACAAGTGAAATATAAATAAAACCCTATGCGTATTGTAAGATACAAACGAAGAGGGCGCAGATATAATAATGTTCCCTGCCTCAATACCCTATGTAATTATTGACAAACCCATAGAGCAAGGCGTAAGGTCAAGACCACGACAGCTATAATACATTGTTTTCTAGATTGGGTGATTCATCTGTGATTTGTTGAAATGTACAATAACATAGTGGTGAAAGTATCCATATTGAAGAATAAACATAACTGTTGGAGAGGAGAAGAATAGTCGCTGAATCTTATAATGACGTCACATTTTTCCCAACAAAGGCCACGCGTCAATGATAAGTCAGCTAGATAAATCCCAGGGTATGGAGAATGAAAGTCTTCTGGCAAGCAGAATAGAAATGTCAATTGAAAGGGCACTCTCCTCAGAAGCTATTTTGTCTTCTTCCTGAACTATAAATAACATTGTGACTGATATGAAATTCTGCTTTTGAAAAAAACTATAAGGGGGGGGGGGGGGGGGGGGGTGG
>JARFOD010005367.1:0-11648 GCA_031763545.1 Mopalia muscosa | reverse complement strand
AATGGCGTTTAATATTTTGCTCTATATTTTGATATGGGATTTAGGAGTTTTCTAGAGAAGGGGTCCTGGATATGGCCCTATTGAATAAAGTAAAATCCTGTATATAGCAACGAAGAAAACCAGCATATGAAGGAACTTACAAATTTACACCAATGTGTAATTTAGCTACCATAAATATAGTTTATTAGAATGTCTAAGTAGTCGAATTTGTGTTTTACCTTTGTCACATATGAACAGATGCGTATGCGGAATAAAAGTAGAATTATGCAAGAAAACCTGTTATTGGCTTTTTGACCGATTTCTGTGTTATCATTTACAATATCCATTCTGACATATACACGACGCTCTTCTCTGAACATATATGTGCAACGTAGAGAAAACTTCACTGAAATCCCATTTCCTCTAAATTTAGGCAAATCAGCTCAGGTAAAAACGTCTCAATTAATTGCATATCCTTGCCGTGTCCCAAATCAAACAAGCCATAATTTCCCTCGATTTGGAAGTCGCGGGTATTATTTTCTACGAGGTCTCCTCCTGGTTTTCCGTCGTATTGTAGCAAGGTATGATTTTGTGTTTGTTGGTTTGATTGGGCATTAACGTCGCACTCAAGGGTACTTTACTTATATGATGACGATTGTCACGAATAGTTATAACAACAGTGTTAAATCGACAACCCGTTGCCATACCAGTGAAATACCATCGACTACGACTTCAAACCTCAATCTAACAAACAATTGGATATCCACGCAATCTAATGCATCTATCTTCCTTTATGTGAGTTGTTCTCTTTTGAATTCTTTGACCCAGTCTATGCATATCATTGACACGACAATTAAATGCAGGTTTCTTTCGGTTTCTTAGTTGTAAAATAATTTCCAAGAAAGATTGTTAAGTGGAAATGATAGCAAGATACGAATAAGACATCAAAGAACGAATATTAAAGTGTTTTGTTCAATTAACTGAAACTTGGAAAACCACTGTTGTTAATACTTTATGAATTAAACCAGTATAAAATGTGATAAGAGTTCGACTAAGGATAAGTCGGTTAAGTTCTGTTGTTGTTAATAACACAATCTTCGCATTGTTGGACACATGTGAACAACAAAGATGTATGTTACATAATATAATTAATTGATCGTGTTCCTGGCAGAGAATATGAATATACTCATTGAAACACTAGAATCAAACATGGGGAAAATAGTTCCAGACACAAATTATTGATACATCGGCTGTTAACAATATATGGCAGGGCTGAGGCGTACTTGTTTATGCCTGTACAAGACTGATAACCAACGGTCATTGCTCAAGGCATAGTATGTGTTACATTAGCTATGTTAATGACACGCTTCAAAAACCGAAAACCCATTTGGTGAATTGAATTCAATTTTGAATTGATGGAGCTTGAAGCTCAAGGCCCATATTGATAAAGTTACTTAAGCATTTCTCAAAGTTAAGAAAAATTTAGTGGATTTTCAAACATCATGTGAACTCCATAACCACCATTTTGATTAACTTTGTATGATTATAAAAGAAAGATATTATAAAGTGATACTAAAAAAATGCCAAATTAGTCATTTCCCATTTACATTTTTTAATGATCAGCTGGGAGGCTAAAATTTGGTTAAATATTTCTTAACTTTAAGAAATTCTGAAGTAGCTTTATGAATACTGGCTTCGGCCAACACAGCTAAGAGCGCCACAAATGAACACATTTATTCAAAACACACTTGTTTTACAACTTACAGTAACACAAATGTCCCTGTATATTTTTGATACAGAGCAAGACAATTTGCTTGCCTCCACCGGGATTCGAACTGTATATTTTGTTTTAGGCGATTATGCTTGTATTGAAAATATATATAACAATGGCGTTTAATATTTTGCTCTATATTTTGATATGGGATTTAGGAGTTTTCTAGAGAAGGGGTCCTGGATATGGCCGTATTGAATAAATCAGCACGAGTCTCGTTTTACTAAAAATAAGTTAACAGATAATGGGTAAGGCGTCTTGGACTAGACATTGGCCACAGTTACCATCAGGGTGTTTGTTTATTGGCCATAAGCGAGAATTGACATGTACATTTTAGAAATTGGTCGAGGTGCTAAATTAAATGTTTATAGACTTCTTTCGACGACTGAAGCGTCCTTGACAAAAAGCGTTAATCATATTTAAAAAATCAAGATTATTAAAAAGTTCATAGAGGTAGATATCAGGTACACGTGTGTGTTCCATTTGAAAGCTGCTGGATATAGCTACAAATGTATTAGTAAGAAATAATTCAAACTGTTCAATATCCTGTGCTACAATAACCTTATGGATGTTATCACATATGTTAACCAAGAATTCAAGCCGAGAATGCTTCCTTTAAATCAGTCCATAAAGTGCTGAAATGTCATTTGATAAGTTGTATTATTTCTTATCCCCAATATAGATAATTGTATATATTGATTGGCACTGGGACCTTGTTTTTGAAGTTTTGTTATCAAGCAAGGGATTAAATCTATCAACTGTTACAAACAAATATTGATTTCCCTCACGCAATCGTAACAGATAGTTTTGTTACGTGGACATTGCACGAAATATTAAACATGGATGTAAGCCAGTAACACGAGGAGCCTAACCGACAAAAACAAATTCGCTTGGAAATGTGTTTTGAAATCACTGATATCTTTCCATAATAAACGGATCATATAAAGGATAGATCAAGTTCTGAGAGTTCTGAAGATATTAAGAACGTTATTGTTCTGTTTGGTTACTTCAAACGTCGAAACAAATGGGTGTTGATAATGGACGATCTTAACATTCCTAACCAATACAACAATGATAGTTTGTTGATTGTAATGCTGAGTGGCACGTACAAATCGACCATACTTTTGTGTAATCTGTTTATAACGTGATATTTGCTATTTGTGGGGATTTTGCAAGAGTCGGAACATTATTGTTACCGACTGAACCATTGCAATAGACTGTCTCATATTCCACATGAATATATCTAGCAGATAGCGGTGAAGCGTAGTTCTTTATGGCTGTGGAAATGATAACCGATAGTTTGCTTTGCAATATCACATGCTATCTTGTTTACAGAACACGGTAATGTGAACTTGGTAGCATGAAGTTGATAATCTCCCTCCTGGTTGAATTAGATAACCTCCCCAAGGAGGCGATCCATGTTAATCTTAAATTGGGTATTATTCTGTATGCGATGACAAGCTCTAGGTCAGTTACGTCGGATAGGTATCTACCAGTCACAGAATATTCTAGTTTACTTCAAGTCCAAAATATATTACCCCCGGCCCCCCCCCCCCCCCCCCCCTCCCTCACCCCATTCTTCTTCTCAAGCGTCCGAGATGGAACCAGGACCTGACAGGACCCCCACTCGAAAGACATACGAAGGCTAACAAAAACATTGATTTTGCTAAAACACATAGTACATGTATCTCGTATATAACGACTTATTATATAGTTATAACGACTAAATTGTGGCAAATTATATATATTTTTTTTGTTCCTTTTACAGCCCCGTAATAATATCGTATTTGTTTAAACTATAAATTAAATAACCGGAAATCAGTAGTTGTCATTTATCTCAATGCGTCTATGCACATCAGCATAAGCAACATGCACCAGTATTCAAGAAATAAATATTTCGTGATAACGGGATATTACGTTGTCAGTTGCTTTACTCGAGGATCCTAGCCTTTAACTATTCCCCCGAGCCAGTAATAAATGATCTAGAATGTAATTTGACATATTTGAGACGGAATCAAATCGACTAAGGCTTTAAAATATTGCTTGGTAATATTTTTTTTTTACAGAAATGCTGTTTTCTGAAGATTGAGAATGAGATTTTTTCACCTATCAATGACTGGAAAATAGTATTAATATTCCCAGAGCGACTGTTACAGGGGACGAATCTGGCTCCATTCTGATCGTGTCACATTTATATTAACAGACAATTGGGTTTTGTTCATTCTACATATTTGGAATACAAAAAACACCGCTTTTATTGCATGCAAGCTAAGAATTAATAAAGTAAGTTTAATCCGTGTCAAATATGAAGAGGTTATTTATTTATATATATAATGTTTGATAGCTATCTGTATACTAATTTCTCTTCGGATTGTTGATTAGAGATTGGCTCCTTTCTTAAAATCATTTCACTTATATGGCAGCTGTATACTATCATATCAATTTAAAATTTAAAACAACGACCAGATTTAACAAATCAAACAGTTGGAAATGTAGAATTGGTTGCACGGATGGAAGCTTAAAACGATAGATGATGCCAGCTCTCAGCTTAACAGATCTTGAAATAGCACGTAATTAAGTCTTTTCCCCCTACATTCGGTTAAATGTCTAAATGTTTCATTTTGTATCTAATAATAGGCCACACATTTATTGTGCAATTATGCAGCAAATGATGCATGGCATGAACTACTTATAAATGACGACATAAGGAGAGATTTGTCCTTTAACGTTAATTGTAATGTAGCTTATGTTATTACGGATTTACATTAAATGATGTTAGCTGTTGAAGCTAGGTACTGACATCAACATCGCCGGGGGTCGGGCGAGAAGAGGGGCAGATATCGGCAAAAGCGGACCAGAGGACAATTGCTAAGAACTTCTTCCATTGTCAAATTTGTTTGTCAATTACAGCTGTTAGCGATAGAGGATGCTGTGAGAGAACACTTATGCCCCATAACACACTGTTGGGAATTTAAGTACAAAGGAATATACAGTGTATAGACTAATTGGAATTGAAGAATTTATTCCATTATATCTTAATGTTATTGACGTCTTTATTTCTTTGTCATAAATGAGCGTTTCGCCTCGTCACAAGATGACTTTCAAAGCTTTTTGCGTCATTTAATCAAAGACGATTTGCTTGGAGTTTGATACAGACTCCCCTTAACAGACCCCAGACGATACCCGTTCAATGTGAAGATTCGTTAACACGCTCTCAACATCCTTATCGACATTTCAAACGCTTTAATCTGACTCTGACTTCAGGCGTCTGGGAAGATCAAAGGGAAGCTTTACTGTCGGAACAAAGCATGCGTAATAGGACAAGGAGATTACGGTCGGTTCATCTCAAGTCACACGCCATCACCATAGAATCGACTGGAGGTATGTGTCACAGTTATGCCTCAGAAAAACACAATGGAAAAGCACTTTTAGAGAAAATGATCCACGAAACTTTTAAACGAATAAGGATTGCTAAAATAAAATAAATGCAATTGCGAATATTGTAGTCATTTTTGGTATTCAATATTAGAGAAGCTGCTATCAGGAATAGTCGTTAATTATTTGGCAATAATTGGTTCTTTTGAAACCTTAAGCCCATGGTTTAAAGTAGGTGTTGGGGTTTTAATCGCACAGGCTTCATTGAATAAAGACAATTCCAGCCTTGAGATTGATCGATAATTTTTTTATTTCTTATTTATGAGGCGTTCAATTTCCGAATAGTTTTGTAACAATATTTGTACTTTGTTTACCAAACTAAGGCATATTAACAATTATTGTATTATGGACGGGTCCAATTGGTGATTCCATAAAAAACACCATCAAAGTCTGAATTTAACATAAAATACGTTTTAGGAAAAAAAGTCCAAAATTGATTTTTTTTTAAGCTACGTTTTTGTAATTTAGTATTTACTTATTGGTATTCATATACGCGTTTAAGCACACTGTCTAATGTTTTCTTTAGTGGTACATTTGTTAACAGAGAGGTTACATCAAACGAGATAAAACGGTATCCGTTGTTGAAGAATTCTGGCGAAATGTTTTAAATTCTGTCAGTGTTTTCAAAAGAGTTTCTAACTCCATATACATTTCTACATCATAGGCATAACAAATCGGATAAATATTGATTTAATTTGTAATAAGTGGATCCAGTACTGTCTACAACAGGCCTGAATGTCACTGTTCTCTTTGTGGAGGTTAGGTAAACCGTATGCTCTGGCAGGTCTTCCGTTCTTTTCTTCAATCTGAAACATTTGGATCAAATATTATTGAAATGTCAGTAATCTATAAATTTGATAAAATGTGTTTCATCGACATCATGGGTTGCTGACACGAAATACTTCCTTATATTATACAGATCGTTTATACCTTCTCGAATTGATTATGGTTGTGAGGCACATGATTCCGCCTCAGAAACCGAAAAGAAATGAATTTATTTTCTACAGTTTCAAAATGTTTTTGTACTGGAACAGTGAGCTCCGCACCATTGCATGCTTTACAAGTTTTACCACAGTTTTATTACAGCCCTTCACTATTCTGAAATGTGATCCGTTAAAACCTGTGCCACAGACTACATCAGTTCAAATTATGAACATTTCATACACGTTTTCACCGAGGCCTCAAAAGGCTTTTATCAGGCTATTACAGTTGGTTTGGTCAGGGTTCCGGGCCACTCCAGACCTAATCGAATAAAGTCGAAAAAGGGATACTTCTGCAACAATTGTGTCAGTCTGTTAGATTCCTGAATATTGGTCGGTTGTTTAAGAAAGTTTAAGTTTTTATTTTGCTTTTATTATCTCTGCATTTTCTTGTTAATTAATTTTTGTTTAGAATTTATAAACACGCTGATGATAATTGGGATACACGATACGATAGTTCGCCGGTATATGAATAGTGTTTGTTTGACTAGTGTTTTACGCTGTGCTTAAGGGTATTTCACTTATATGACGGCCGTGTATTTTCAACACTAGCACAACCAAGATGTGAAGCGTTTCCATAATACCGGAGAGTCAATTTTCCTCATGGGCTAAGAAAAGACAGCATGGCTACTCTTTCAAACAAACTGCCCTTAACCAGAGAGTGTATACGAATATTGAGCTTCTTTCGGCAGATACCCATTGACACTGTCTGGCGGAAATTTCAAATCCAGATCAGAATCAGAAAAAAATATTATCTGTAGTTGTGGATTAAATCTTTGATGAAGGATTTACAATGAAATGAAGATGGAACACTGTTAATAAATTACCAAGTAAACCATTTTGAATGCATTTATCCCATTCATTTTGCCAGGTAGAATGTACAAGTAACCGGACATCTTACAGCCATGATTAACAACAAAAATCCGAAACGTTAAATAAAGAGTTATAATTTTAATCACTGTTTATTTTTTTACGACGATCCCATTCTTCGATTCATAATGTAAATCAAAAATTAGCTTGATTCACACATAGTGCATTCAGGGGTCAATAACACATGGACCATATACCTATATTTAGAGCAAACAAGTGTGTGTGTTATGGCATACTAGTCAATCGGACGTAGTGAACTGAGCTAGATGAACAGTGTTCTCTGTGGATTATTTGATTATCTGTCCGAAACTGACAGGAAATAGAAGCTGTACCCATCACCGTGCACGTAAGCTTTTTCGAGGTGTACCAGTCTTCATTTCCGTTCTGGTATATAGCTATTAATTTCGGTTATCGACACAAATTACAATTTGCATGAGGCATTCAAGTCAGTGCATTGGAAGATGCACTGGTTTACCTCGACATCATTTGTCAGCATAACATGCTAAGTGTTTCCTAGAGTATGAACAAACAAATGTAGCCATAATTATGAACGGAGAAACAAAGCAAAACATTGTGCAAAAAAATCCGTAATTGTTCCGATATGTCTAGACACAGAATATAAGGAAATCTTTCGTTAACTTGACAAGCTGAGCTCGCCTAGTCCCACAATAGTTTGCAGACATTCCTTGGTAAATATTTTAGCTGATCTTCACGTAAACTGATTGAACTATACTCTCTTCACAGTTTCATTCAATATTTCAGGTATCCTGGATAACAGTACATCACAAATGAGACTCGATGAGCCGGACCGTCAGTTAATTACGCAAATGTCAGGAGTTCTGGTGAAATATAAACTTTTTCGCCAACGGACTGTATTACGCTTTTGATCCGGAGCGATGCTATCTAGTTTTAATGAGCCGGTCCTTACATTGCCTTTGTCGCCGGCTACAAATATAGTTAGGATTTTATATGACTACTGACATACATACCAGAACACTTTTCCATTAACATCTGTTCACTAACTTAGAGTAAGAGCTGTCTTCGTCCATTATTTATACTGTCACGAGGACTTTTATGGGTTGTCAAAGAATGCCTTTAAGTTTCTTTTTGATCCAAAATAGATGACAGCACCTTCCCGAGGCAAGGTGAACAAGAAGATCGTCGCATTTAGCCTCTCCTCCTTTCCTATACCTTGACTTAATAGATTGAAAAAACCCTGAGTAAATTAGAGTATACAACTATATATTTACTGACATACAGACATAGTCATTGTTTTAAAGCATTGCCAAAAAGACAAGTTGTATTTCAGCAGTATGCTCTGCTGAGGTGGACGTTAATTTATTCATGAAAAAAAGAAAAAGGAACGTTGACAAAACAAAGCCTATAGCCTATTTTAGAAAATCTTCGCTATTCTACACTTCACTTTGGGGAATAGTGGACGCTGCATGAGGTAAGTACGGACAAGGTAAAGAGTAAGCTATATACTCCGAAATAAGCCAATATTATATAATTATTTATTTGTCATTGATTTTTATGAGCGATAGTGTATCAAGTAAAGGTATGAAACCAGCCAGTCCCAATGGAAGTGTGACTTTCAGTGGACTTCATAGTGCTATATGACTCATTGCGCAAGAAATGGTGGATTTCGTTCTTTTCGCGCAGTTTGAATTTCAGAATCCATTGACGCCTTATGAGCAAAATATAACGTTTGAAAAGCCATAGAAACAGCGTTTTCGACATCCAATTCATGTCCTTCGATGTTTCTCTGTCTCGCTAGGGTGCACTTTTTCATCAGTCAGCGCTAGTCTGGTCACAATGCCGTTGAGATTGGGTAATGGCTGGTTTCATACTTCTACTTGATAGACTTCTAAATTCTAAAGTCAAATCCTGTATATAGTAACGAAGAATACCAGCATATCAAGGAACTTACAAATAAACACCAATGTGCAATTTAGCTACCATAAAAATAGTGTGTTTGGGTTGAATATGTTTTTTACCTTCGTCACATATGGGCAAATGCGTATGTGTAAATTTTCACTGAAATCACATTTCCTCAAAAAAAATGACTAAGTTTATTGCATGTTCTTCCGTGTGCCAAATCTAGTTAGCCATAATTATTCAGATACACGATTTGGAGGTCAAATAATTTCGTTTATAAAGCCGGCATCGGAATGCCATTGTACCAGCTTCTCCTGTAGAAATTATTGCAGTAACTGTCTTACATTGCTTCGTGTCAACTGTTGTGAGGTAAATCTTGGCAATTTTTGCTTTCTTTAGTATTGGACTGTATTAATCCAGCTCACGGGCTCGAATCCGTCTGTCTACAATATATGAGTGAGTCATGCGACGTGACTCCGACAATCGTGTCTGTTGACCAATAGGTATATGAGTGGATCACACGACGTGGCTCTAGTAATCATGGTGTTGTTTTCCGTCGTATATAAGCAAGGTATGATTTTTTGTTGGTTAGTTTGGTTGGGGCTTAACGTCACACTCAAGGATATTTCACTTATTTGAGCAAGGATTGTCCACTTCAAACTGTACATTGCGTCAGTACGATGGAAACCTCGTATAAGCTCCACCACGATTGCCGGAGCCACATCGTGTGGCTCACTATTATGGGTAGGCTGGCACGCTAACTCACGGCTGAACATGGTGAACTTGACAGTCAGTCGCCATATCAGTGAAATACCATTGACTACGGCTTCAAACCTTAATCTAACAAACAATTGGATATCCACGCAATCTAATGCATCTATCTTCCTTTCTATGAGTTGTTCTCTTTCCAAGTTTTTGACTCAGTCTATGAATATCATTGACACGACAATTAAAAGCAGATTTCTTTCGGTTTCTCAGATGTAAATGAATTTCCAAGAAAGATTGTTAATTGGAAATGATCGCAGATACGAATAGAACGAATATTAAAGTGTTTTTTCAATTAACTGAAACTTGGAAAACCACTGTTGTAAATACTTTATGAATTAAACCAGTATAAAATGTGATAAAAGTTCGACTAGGGATAAGTCGGTTAACTTCTGTTGTTAATAACACAATCTCCGCATCATTGGGCACATATCAACAACAAAGATGTATGTTACGTAATGTAATTAATTGATCGTGTTCCTGGCAGCGAATATGAAAATTGTAGATACTCCTTGAAACACTAGAATCAAACACGAGGAAAATAGTTCCAGGCACAAATTATTGATACATCGGCTGTCAACCTGATATGGCAGCGCTGAGGCGTACTTGTTTATGCCTGTACAAGACTGATAACCCACGGTCACTGCTCAAGGCATAGTATGTGTTACATTAGCTATGTTAATGGCGCGCTTCCAAAATCACATACCCGTATGGTATTTGAATTCAATTTTGAATCGATAGAGCTCGCATCTCAGGACCCGTATTGACAAAGTTACTTAAGTATTTCTCAAAGTTAAGAAAAACCTAGAGAATTTTCAACATCATGTTAACTACATAACCATCACTCTGCTTAACTCTGTATGATCATAAAAGAAAGATTATAAGTGAAATTAAAAAAAATGTTACCTTAGACATTTCAAATTTCAATTTTTTCATGATCAAACGAAAGGCTACAATTTGGTTCATTATTTCTTAACTTTAAGAAATTCTGAAGTAGCTTTATGAATACTGACCATGGCCAACAAAACTATGAGCGCCATAACTGAAAACTATTTATTGAAAACACAGTTGTTTTACTACTAACAGTAACACAGAAGTCACTGTAGTTTTTTAATGCAGAGAAAGAAAATGTGCTTGCCTCCACCGGGATTCGAACTGTATATTTAGTTTCAAGCAATTATGCGTGTATTGAAAATGTATATAATAAAGGCGTTAAATATTTTGTTGCATGTTTTGATATGGGATTTAGGAGTTTTCTAGAGTAGGGGTCCTGTTTCCGGCCCATTGTACCATATTTAATAAATCTGCAAGATACTAAAGACAATTTAACAGATAATGATCAAGGCGTCTTGGACTAGACATTGGTCACGGTGCCACCAGGGTGATTGTTTATTGGTAATAAGTGTGAATTGACCCGGAGCTGACCTGACAAAAGCCGAAACAGTCAACTTTTCCTGCTGATACTAATCGCCGAAAAGATGCGACTTGATATTGGTTTCTTCAGACATTTTGTGAAAGGAGTGTTACGCCGTAAAGGTCATTTGACTGATCTGACGGCGTGTCAGCGTAACCGGTGGACTACAACTCTCATCGTCACAGACAACAAACGTCAAACAGTGAAATATGCCTGAAGTATATCAGCTTTGTGTTGCCCAGTAGCGCTGATAACTCCTGTCGATACTTGAAACGTCCTTATAAAATATGTGCAAAAAAGGCGTAAATTATATTTTGAAGATAAACATTATTAAAAAGTCCATATAGCTACATTTCAGGTACATGTGTGCGTTCCATTTCAAAGTTGCTGAATATAGCAACAAATGACATTGCAATGCACAGATCAATTAAAAGGTGTACAGGCAAAATCCCGTCACTACATGAAAACAAGAGATCCATGAATGGATCTTGACGCCCACACTGTTAAGATAGTGTGAAGAGAAGAGTCTAAGAGGGGACGGATTCACAATTTGATT